>CM056725.1:34155640-34345225 GCA_029844215.1 Przewalskia tangutica
TTGGGGAGTTAGTATAATGTCTTAAGAGAGAAAGAAAATGGTTTATCATGATGTCGTAAGTTAAGAGACTTGATCTTATAAGATAAAGAGACTTAACTTATTTGTTTTAATGCGAATAAGTTACATGAAACTCATTCATGAGTAATGAGTACTGGTTTTATTTAAAAGCGGATAATGTTTACCGATTTCGGAAATCGTAACGTATCGATTTACGCATCACTCCGCAATAAGTCAATAAAGGAAAATGTATCAATAATGATGAATCGTATTAAAAACCAAAGTAGAAACCTCCATCCGCATAGAAACTAAAGATTTAGAACAAAATGATATACATTTTCTGGGATCACGGTCACTGAATAAGTTAACGCAACAAGCACAGCCTACTCACGCTGAGACATATATTACCCAATTGTTCTAAAATAATCAAGTGATTAAGTTCGGGAACTATGAAACCATTTGAAAACGGTAAGTTTCAGTAATCGGTAAACTACAGCAAACCGAACTTGTGAAAAGCACGTTGTTACTTAATTTCTGAAAAGTGCCGGAACGCTGGTCTGGTCATTCTAATACTACGTATCGGTGACTTTATAAAAGTAATGGATCTCTTTTAAAAGAACTTAACGATGTAGTACTGGGGTTAAAACCCGACTTGGCATAAAATGAAAGTACTTTGAGTCGTTAGAAATCCTGCATATGCTTGTCAGTCAGTCAGAAACTCGCCTTATGCTTGCTTGTCAGGAAACTTGCCTGCCTCTACGTCAGGATTTATAGCCTTTGGCTACGCGTGCTTTGGTATTTCTCTGTTACCGCCTGGCCTCGACAGGGGTATGGTCCATTGACCGTCAGCCGAGAACTTACTCGGACGCGGCCGGGCGCAATGGACGGAGAATTCCACTGTATGTTTCATTTTGATTATCGCCTTGTCAGTTGCTGATGTCATACGGACATGCTCTACACCGGCACGCAGATTCTCGTGGCACGCGGCCATGCGGCGTTGATTATCCGATATACGGTTATCGCAATCACGGACGCTGGCTTAAGCACCGACGCAGATTCCTAAGGGGCATGTGGCCACTGCCGTGCGTGGTCGACCACCCGCATATCAAGTTATCGAGGTTGGTACGGGCGCAGTTCACACCGGCAGCGATAAGGCGCCACGCGCCTTGTTATTATTGTCGCATCACGACATTGGCGTTCACACCGATGCAAAGATTCCTCGGAAATGCAATACGGCCTTGAGCACATTGCTGTATCGACGCCTACACCGATGCAAGATTGTGGGGTACGCGCCAATGCGACGCTAATACGATGGACGCCAGCGGGCGAGACCCATACGTTATATTTCCGAAACAAGTGGCGACTTTCGAGGGCGCGAGTCCCCGACTGATTGCTTACGCTGCTGGGGATCGTATTTTGGTTATCATACATGCCTCCCTCGCTTAGGCTATTATGATTTCATTTACGTGATTTGGACAAGCTTCACATACTGGCACCGGCTAGACCGACCTCCTTCTGGGGCCGCTGCTCATGCCGCAGTAGAGGGGTACATCGGCCGCGATCCCCGCCCAGATCTCATTTCAGGCCATAGTGTCGAAAGCCCGTTTCCTTCGAGGCTTATCTTTGGTATTATGCTTCCCCGAAGCCGTCAGGTTCTGTACATTCGTGGTACGGCGCCCCGCCCGCCATAGTTGTTGTAAATCTTAGAGGTCTCAGAAAGCAATCGCGCAAGTGTGGCTTGCAAAAGCGACAATCGCTCGGCTTTTGTGATATATACCAAGCGCAAATCGCTTTTGGTTGGCCTGCTTATTTATTATATCTCTCGTTTCATGACTTCGTGTTCTATTTTCTCACGTTTTCTCCTGATAAGTTGTATCACTAGTGGTGCCCGGTAAGTGCACCAAGAATCTGACCCGGTTCGGGCGCAATGTGTTACATCGCAGCGCTTAGTCCTCTGAAGTTGTCTACGCACCGCGTTCAGTAGTAGTCTTGATTATCTGCACACAGGCACCACATCTATAATCGTGAGGCTATAGGACATTTAGGATTGGTTTCATTCTTCTCATTCTCGAGATCGCGGCCTGTAGCCATGCTGTAAGTCGACCCTCCGACGCGGTTTCGCTTTTACCGCCATGCTCGCCCAGGCAACCAGGCCCGTGGCGGTGCGCACCGAGGAGTCGCTAAATGGATTCAGAGAGCACGAGGGCGCAGCCCTGGCCAACACCGAGGTAGTACTTCAGACGGCGAAGTTTTGCGACGCCACAAAGACCAAAGAAGCAGTCGCAGCACGGGCCGAGACTACAAGACTGAGCCTCCACCCACATACCGAGCTGAGACGGGTCACGCGAGATGCCCAGCTATCGCCGTGGTCAGGGCCGATATTGCAGGATAGTACCGGACGCAGCTAGCCTGGGGCCCAAAGAAGACTGTGAGTGCACCCAAGGGCGCATAGCCTGAGGCTACGGATTTCTTAGTCAGATCCCGCCGGAGTTTTACGTCGAGGTCGAGGATGATCCGCAGGAGTTCATCCGCCCGCAGGCGATCACGCGGTGATCAAGGCTTCGAGACCGAACTCGCGGATATTTGTTCAGACGCCGCGCCGATACCGCAATGATTAGTTTGATCGCGAGCTCTCCCGGGAGAGTAGCACTTCCACCGCTTAGACGAAGTTTTGGGGCCTTCGGCACATTTCTCGCTTCCACAACGGCGAGGGCTCGGCCACAGCATTTTTGATGTCGAGGCAGAACGCGCGATAGTTCGAGTACAATGTGGAGTTCGACTCATCGCCCGGTATGCTCCCGCATTAGTAGCTAGTATGGAGGATCGAGTGCAACCGATATGTTACAGGTGGCTCGGCGACACAGCGCCTAGAGTTGTTCGTGTTTCTTCACCGAATGGATATTGCCCGCATTCGTGCTCATGCACTGGGTGCGGCGAGCGCAGATCGACGCAGCGGACTGCCACAGGTTATGCCAAGACGGCGGATATTTTCGCGACTTTCGAAAGTGACCGCCAGCAAGAGATCAGTTATATACCTCCGCCATTGCAGAGTGGTCCTCCGCACTTTCTGGACTTCGATATTCAGGAGCAGTCGTGGCTCCTGTGTTTCAGATGTTCAGGAGTGTGGTGT
The DNA here is from genome assembly GCA_029844215.1 of Przewalskia tangutica. Lineage (NCBI taxonomy): Eukaryota > Viridiplantae > Streptophyta > Magnoliopsida > Solanales > Solanaceae > Przewalskia > Przewalskia tangutica. Next base: position 34,158,768 of record CM056725.1, read on the forward strand.
CGCCAGATGCAACACCCCTACCGCGTGGGTCGATGTAGACCGATTTCGCAGTGTCGTGAGTACCAAGGGAGCTTGTTATTCTCAAGGCCAACAGGCCATATGACGAGAGACTGTCTCACTGTGGTAGAGCTGGTAGGATAGCACAGACTACTAGTGTAGCCAGTGCCACTGAGGTCGCGTGGAAGTTCCGCTTAACGGCCTCGAACCGCCTAGTTTCGTATATCCTTAACCTCAGAGATACTTGTATGTATTGATGTTAATGATGTGTTAAGTGTTATGTTCGATAGCTTTGTGCTATAGTGTGATTTGAAAATCGTTAGCGTGAGACGGAAGTGGTAGCTTCCATGACGTGTTCCGTGTCGAGGAGCTGAAGTTCGCGCTACAAAGGTCGGTTGGGCTACGTTGCGCCAACCCGCTTCCGCTTCGGGAAGCGGTCAGTTCGGGTGGTCCCGCCAGTGGCAGTGGTCACGAGGGTGCTAGGCCCAAGTTTAGATGACCATCGATGAGTTCATAGATATGTTCGACTGCACTGCTCGTGAAGGCCGAGAATGGCCTTAGAGGAAATCGAGGGCAGTAAGATGACCAAGTTCGAGGTAGTAACTCCGGGTTGGAAACAGAAACGCTGACGGGCGTGGTACGGATATCAGAAAGAGCTCGAGTGTTCGAGAAGCGGCACGACGAGATAGGGAGGTGAACGCAGGTGATCGCTTTTTGTGAAACGAAAGTGGGCTTATATATTTTAGACCTGTGTAAGTGGGTTTTGTGATGATTAGAGGTGTTTCCTCGCTGACTTGGGCTTAAGTATTGCGCGCTTGTTATTTTATGGCCAGCGTGGCATGATCGCTTTCGCAGATAGCGTCAAGCGCTATACTGGGCCGCATGTTCAGGTTGAGACTGAGAAGGAACATTCGGACGCATGTTTCGGGCGAGGGGAGAATGTTATACCCAGATTTCCGCAGTATGTACGTAAGGACGCACGAGAAAATTTGAGCCTTAAGTTAGCAAAGGATCGAATTTGGGCACAAGTTTAATGTAGTCGCTTGAAACGCTTTCCAAATTTTCGTAGGAAAATTCCGCTATGTCATTTATATTTTTTATGGATTTTTCCGAGAGACGAAACATTTTGGATCAACGGAGGGTGACATGTGTCACCTCACATTGGAAGCAACAGGTGGCTTGACGATCAAGGCCCAAGAGGCTCGCTGGCCTCGCCGATCGTCCCTCCTTTGTGCCTTGCGGGCTTGTTTTGCGAGTGTTTTGTGGAGGTTTTGTGGGTGCACTTGGCTTGATCTTTGCCTTACACTTGCTGTCACGACCGAGACTGGCCCGATCGTGCCTTACCCTGCACCCTAGTGACACAACATCGAGTAATCACGAACATAAAACAACAACGAGATAAATGTAAATATAAAACAATAATCAGGAAAACTTGCCTTTCTGCATATATATAACCATCAACTCTTTACAAATGAACAAGCTTTAATCCTTTTACCAACCCCGCCTACAACAAGCATTTCATGCACTTCTAAGAATGATACGACACAACGGCGACAGGCCCCGCCAAACCCCGAATGTAAACACTTACTACGCATGGTGACTATACCACCGATAAGCCTCCGAGAAACGCGAGCTTCCCAAACGCCGAATCATGACCCGAGAGCTAGGATCAACGATCGACGTGACTTCAACTCGCGCAGATGAACGCACTTCGGGCGAGGTCAGCATAACAAAAATTTAGTACGTGAAACTAAAAATAACATCAGAAATGAAATCATAGTAGTCTATACAAAGCAGAGACATGTATGATAACCAAACTACGCTTCACCATAAATAAGCCATGTCAAGTCGTGACTCACACCTCAAGTCATCACTCAATTTAACAACGGGTCTCACGCCCACAACATCAATCGCGCCCGTGGAATACCTTCCTCACCGCCGCAGCTTTATGATATACAAGCACCAAGGAATACATATGAACACTGTGTCCCACTGTCCTAATAAAACCGCATGGTAAGTACGGGCATAGCCGACTACTAACACCTACAGCACTCAACAAGGTCATAAATCAGATTATAAGATCTGCTCTGCATCGCCACATGATCAAAGCCGCCACTTGCCCGCAGATCTAATGCGCGCGCTTCAGTCCTCGAACTTCCCGCACCCGCGATAGGCCAATCTCATCGCCCGCATGCAGGTATTCCCGCATCGAGGGTAGCTACTCCCGCATCGCCCCGACTTTCGAGTCCGCACGGCCACGCGACCGCATGCCCATAAAGGACGACACTAACTCGAACTCTCGTAGTTCGCATAGGCCCTCAGACCCGCATGAGGTATTCTCAATCACGGTCCTGCATCACCGAGTCTACCTCGCATCGGAGGGCGCCAATCCCCTAATCATCTCAAGAGATTTAATGCCACAATATTATCATAACGATCGAGCAGTTAATAAGCACAATCGCGGAACCCCTTACACAAACATCACAAGATACTAACACACGTAGCATCCTAACACGCTTACTTATCAAAGCAACAAGAAAGTATTACAAGGCTATCACAAACCAATACAATCAAGTTATTCACACAAGGTACTTTCTACTAACAAGTTCGTATCTATCCCCAAAGTACTTCACGATTAAAATCAAAAAAAGATCTGCTTCTTTCATATAAGTCACACAATACCCGTGAGTATAAAATAGAGTGACTGCCCTTTTAAGAAAACTAAAACTCTTACCTTTGTAAAATCAAGTAACAACATTATTTTCCAAACGCCCAAGTTTGCCTAATTTCAAATGTTCACGCTTCTTATTTTAGAAAGGTTTCAGTTCATAGTCTTATTCATTTAAGAATATAATTCTCTTTAAACAACTGAGAAACATAAGCTTTATACGTGAGTAGGATATTCTGTTTATAACAATCTTATTACAAATGTCATGATCTAGAAATATCATTTTGTCTCATCTTAGCTTCTATGCAGATTAAGTTTCTACCGGTTTTAATAATACTTAATTATTCAAAACATTTCCTTTATCAACGCCGCATGGTTTGTCGATACACATTCCGATTCAAATCAAGAAAGATTCTTAAGCCGCTATACCTAACTTCCCATAAAGCTAGTATAACTCTTAAGTTTTCAAACACCAAGTATTACTTCCTTTCAAAATGATTCAAAAATCTTTGAAATACTTCAAGTTCTTTCTTATCATATAACAAGCCGCTTATAGTTCAAATCGCTTACCTTTTAAAACCACATGTATTTTCTTACTAACATAAAGTCGTTATAACCAACTTCCCATAAAGCCGTTATAACACTTTATGTTTTAAACCACTCAAACACATTTAGCACACGTGACGCTCACCGCACTACATAGTTCACACATATCACGCTAGAAGAGATAAAGAGGTTCACATACCTCGCGACGAGCATCGACTCATAGCAAAACGCTCCAAGTACTTCCAAACGTCGGCTACCCTTAAGCCACGAGATCGCGCCACACGTAGTACATCAACCTATAAGGCCACAAGGCGCTTATTAACATTTAGATCTCATCGTAGAACATTCTACCAAAATTCTGCAAAGACTCTCCCGCAACAACAGAATCTCCTCCTCTAATCTGGCCGCTACCAAGCCAACCGTGGGGTTATACATCTAACCCGAACTGCATAATTTACTCCACAAGATTACTACACAAGTCTATCAGAATACACCCTATGTAAAAACAGTCAGCTTCTTCAGCTTAAGTCCAAAGACATCACAAGCTATGTTCGCTTATATATATATAGTATACTTTAACTATATATTCCTACAACATGTAATATCCAATTACAAAAGGGGACAAGATAGTTACCTCGATAAGCCCATAATTATCCGAGTTTAATGTCGATCCTTAGCAAAGTTTTAGCTCCAACTCCGAGCGCCCAACCCGCTTTAAACCACCCTTAGAAGTTCTAACCAACTTCTACACAATACTCCAACTGACTATGGAGATTTTCCTGTGGTTTCTGCCAGGACCGACGGAAGTATAATAGTATTTCTGGCTTTTCAGATAGGTATAACCTTAGAATACAACAAGGTATACTACAAGGTAATTGGGCATTATAACAATACTTTGAGAGTATTTCTACCAAGAGTGGTATTATATGAAACAAACTAGCAGTGGTACCCCACGGCCACACCACAAAGCGAGTGGTGGCTACCCTCGCCTACCCCACTGTGGGGAAACTCTCGCCAAGGGGCCTCACGGTGCGGGAGTGGAAGGCTCAAGACTTAGGCATTTTGGATAAGGTCTTCAACCTGTAGGGTATTTATAGACAAGCCAAGGCCAACCAACGGCCAAGATCTAGCCATGTTAGCAAGTGTAGGCCAAGATATGCCCAAGTGCCCCTAGTCCCTACTCCTTAAAACCCTCACAAATATCTACACAAATATCTACCAACAACTTGCCCACCAATCGCCTCTAAGTCACCCACTTGTTTCAATGCGGTGACACACGCCACCCTCCCGCTGGTCCAAAATGTTCCGCTTCGGAAAAATCCGCAAAATGAGAAAAGACATAGCCGAATTTTCCTTCGCAGTTATGTAAAACGCTTCGCCGAAAACGACTTAACCAAAGGTCAGGCACAAATGCCATTCGCCAAGCCATTTAGGCGGTGACACGTGTCACCCTTCTATTGGCCCAAAAACATCTTCCAAAATATCCACAATGGCCAAAATCTCAAAACAAAGCTGGCTCTACAAAACAGAATTTCTCCCGGGCCCCACGTGACCATTTCCAAAATAAAATTCCAAAATTCTAATATAATCTAAGAAGTCCAATACCAAACTGGGAATCCAATTCCCATTAACTAACCTTTTTCCTTCACAAAACCTAAACTTTTCCGTGGAAAATCACCTCTTTCTTCCTTTCCAATCTTTCTGTCAGATTCTCGCACGCACGCCCTCGCATACATACCCTGAACTACGGGTATAACATTCTTCCTTAGAAACATTCGTTCCGAATGTTCATTCTAAGTCTCAAAACATACGCGCCAAAGATAGTCTTCACTTATATACTTACTTAAAACAATCCCGCCATACCGCCACGTAAAGTACCAAGAACATACTTATATCCAAGTCTACGAGGAAACACCTCTAACATCACCACAAATACACTTTGTCACCTTGCCGCGAGCCTAGCTCCGACGACCCAACAAATGGTACCGGTCGCCATGATCATCGGTCGCCGTGACACTAACCCTTACCACATTTCGACATCGCTTTAGTTTCCAAAACTCGGGTTACTATCTCTTTACGCTGGCATCATTAATCGGGACATTCGACGGATCTTCGATATTTTCCCGAACATAACAATACGAAAGACCGGACGATCGCTTCCTAAGTCTGACGGCAATTGCAACATATGTGCAACCCGCCTATTCTTCACATGAACTCAAAAGGCCCAAAGTAACTCGCTAAGTTCCTTCGCTTCCACAACTCGCCACACCGTCCGGTGGTACTTTCAAGAAGACCGACCGCCAACTCAACTCTGCGCCGCCGACATTATCCGCATCGATTTCTCCGAGCCGCCGTAACTTCTTCTAGACAAGTTTTGCACTATCCACAATTACCGGAACATGCTCAACCAACTAATCAACCTTGCCAACATCGAACCAATCGATCGCAACTTACACTTCCGCCCTACAAGGCTTCAAAAGGCGACATCCGAACATCAAATGGTAGCTTAAACGCCTCCTCCACAGAGACAACAATCTCACAACTACCCTCAAATCCACACATCGCCCGAGGGCGACGCGATTCGAGACTCACCAGTCCTTAACCCCGCTCGTAAAACTTCCAAACAAAAACAGCAGAATCTGGCTCCACTGTCATAAGGTGAAGGTAGGCACCTGCAACCTACAACCTTTCGATAAAACAACATCGCCGAGTGAACGGCCCCGATCAAGAACACGGCTGGTCGCTTCATCGATCACCACCGGTCGAACGCATCCACGAACTCGCACGCTAGTTAACTACACTGGCCTAACACCCTCGTGATCTTACCACAAGGCGACCACCACAAACCGACCCCACCACCATACCGCCGCGGTTGACCCGCAACACGGCCTCAACCCGACCCGCATTGCGCAAAACACTAGCTCCCCAAGGAATAATTTCACAAATCATATTACGAAAACCCAGCGCCTTCCTAGCTCGACTACCTTCTTTCATTTCATACCACTTGTGACCTATCCCAAACATAGCTCACGCACAATGCACTCCTGAAGGATCAAACATAACACTACACCTTTACTCGAGACGGCCTTACCTCTAAGGTCCAGACGATAACACTCTAAGGCTCACACCTTCTCTATCCCCAAAATCTTACTCTGCTAACCCACCATGATTTCTAATCACAACTACCACACCGCCATCGTAACATAGCACTTAAGGTATACTCACCTTGAAAGTTACCGGCGACCTCGCCGCCCGCCCTCTCCGCCGCCCTTGGTTAACCCGCCGATCTCACGCTTTCACCATTGCATAAGCCCGCATACGTGCCATGCCAAGCCCAATCAAGAATTACTTTGCACAACCTCTTTAGATAGTCCTCAAGACTCGCGATACATCGGTATACTCCGTAGCCAAATCCATAGCTAGTAACGCGTTGTCTCTCGCAATCTATATTCTCGCTCTCGGTCGCGAATCAAGGTTCAAATATCACGGCCGCAGAGGAATCGCCGCCAGCTAAACTTTATCGCTAGTGACGCCGCAGAAATCCCCGAACGGCACCATCCAAGGTGATAATCGGCCTGCCCACGCCACCCTCTCAACTCTACTCGCAGCCTCGGCCGCTTTGCCCTCCCGGGCCCGGCCGCCTACGCGAGGCATAACGATAAGTGGAAATAATTTCGCTGAGGGTCCAACTTACAACACGCCTCTAAGGCACGATCTCAGAGTGAGAAGAATAGAAACTAATCCTAAATATCCTATAGCCTCCTCGATTATCGCGCGCACAACACCCCGATAATCAAGACTTCATCGATACTGGTCAGACACTTTCCGAGGATTAATCGCTCGATACTACTTTTGTCACGACTCCGAGATGGCCCGTGATCGTGCCTACCCCGCACCCTAGTGACACAACATCGCAGTAATCACGAACATAAAACAACAACGTGAGATAACGTAAATATAAAACAATAATCAGGAAAACTTGCCTTTCGCATATATATAACCATCAACTCTTTTACAAATGAATCCTTAATCCTTTTTACCAACCCCGCCACAACAAAGATTACATGCACTTCTAAGAATGATACGACACAATGGCGGACAGGCCCCGCCAAACCCCCGAATGTAAACACTTACTACGCATGCGGACTATACCACCGATAAGCCTCCGGAGAAACGGAGCTTCCCAAACGCTGAATCAGGACTCGAGAGCTAGGATCAACGATCGACGTACTCAACTCGCGCAGATGAACGCAGCCTCAAGGAGGTCAAGACAACAAACCGAGTATGTGAAACTAAAAATAACATCAGAATGAAATCATAGTAGTCTATACAAAGCAGAGACACGTATGATAACCAAACTACGCTTCACCATAAATAAGGCCATGTCAAGTCGTGACTCACACCTCAATTCATCACTCAATTTAACAACGGGTCTCACGCCCACAACATCAATCGCGTTCGTGGAATACCTTCCTCACCGCCAGCTTATGATATACAAGCACCAAGGAATACATATGAACACCGTGTCCCACTGTGTCCTAATAAAACTGCATGTAAGCACGTAAGGCATAGCCGACTACTAACACCTACAGCATCAACAAGGTCATAAATCAGATTATAAGATCTGCCTAGACCGTTACATGATCAAAGCCGCCACTTGCCCGCAGATCTAATGCGCGCCTAGTCCTCGAACTTCCCGCAGCCCGCATAGGCCAATCTCATCGCCCGCATGAGGTATTCCCGCATCGAGGGTAGCTACTCCCTGCATCGCCCCGACTTTCGAGTCCGCATGGCCACAAGCGACCGCATGCCCATAAAGGACGACACTAACCCGAACTCGTAGCCCGCATAGGCCCTCAGACCCGCATGAGGTATTCTCGAATCACGGTCCTGCATCACCGAGTCTACCCCAGACGGAGGGCAGCTTAACTCTAATCATCTCAAGAGATTAATGCCACAATACTATCATAACGACCGATAGTTAATAAGCACAATCAAGGAACCCCTTACACAAACATCACAAGATACTAACACACGTAGCATCCTAACACGCTTACTTATCAAAGCAACAAGAAAGTATTACAAGGCTATCACAAACCAATACAATCAAGTTATTCACACAAGGTACTTTCTACTAACAAGTTCTATCTATCCCCAAAGTACTTCACGATTAAAATCAAAAAAGATCTGCTTTTCTTTCACATAAGTCACACAATACCCGTAGTATAAAATAGAGTGATCATTCTTTTAAGAAAACTAAAACTCTTACCTTTGTAAAATCAAGTAACAACATTATTTTCCAAACGCCCAAGTTTGCCTAATTTCAAATGTTCACGCTTCTTATTTTAGAAAGGTTTCGTAGTTCATAGTCTTATTCATTTAAGAATATAATTCTCTTTAAACAACTGAGAAACATAAGCTTTATACGTGAGTAGATATTCTTGTTTATAACAATCTTATTACAAAGAATCATGATCTAGGAAATATCATTTTGTCTCATCTTAGCTTCTATGCAGATGGAAGTTTCTACCGGTTTTAATAATACTTAATTATTCAAAACATTTCCTTTTATCAACGCCGCAGTTGGTTTGTCGATACACATTCGATTCAAATCAAGAAAGATTCTTAAGCCGCTATACCTAACTTCCCATAAAGCTAGTATAACTCTTAAGTTTTCAAACACCAAGTATTACTTCTTCAAAATGATTCAAAATCTTTCAAATACTTCAAGTTCTTTCTTATCATATAACAAGCCGCTTATAGTTCAAATCGCTTACCTTTTAAAACCACATGTATTTTCTTACTAACATAAAGATGTTATAACCAACTTCCCATAAAGCCGTTATAACACTTTATGTTTTAAACCACTCAAACACATTTAGCACATGACGCTTCACCGCATTACATAGTTCACACATATCATGCTGTAAGAGATAGAAGAGGTTCACATACCGCGACGAGTATCGACTATAGCAAAACGCCCAAGTACTTCCAAACGCCGGCCACTCCCTTAAGCCACGTATCGCGCCACACGTAGTACATCAACCTATAAGGCCACAAGGCGCTTTATTAACATTTAGATCTCATCAGAACATTCTACCAAAATTCTACAAAGACTCTCCCCGCAAAACAGAAATCTCCTCCTCTAACTGGCCGGCCACTAAGCCAACCAGAGGGTTATACATCTAACCCGAACGGTACAATTCTACTCCACAAGATTACTACACAAGTCTACAGAATACGCCCCATGTAAAAACAGTCAGCTTCTTCAGCTTAAGTCCAAAGACATCACACAAGCTATGTTCGCTTATATATATAGTATACTTTAACTATATATTCCTACAACATGTAATATCCAATTACAAAAGGGGACAAGATAGTTACCTCGATAAGCCCATAATTATCCGAGTTTAATGTCGATCCTTAGCAAAGTTTTAGCTCCAACTCCGAGCGCCTAACCCGCTTTAAACCACCCTTAGAAGCTTCTAACTAACTTCTACACAATACTCCAACTGACTATGAGATTTTCCTGTGGTTTCGGTTTTGTGGACCGACGGAAGTATAATAGTATTTCGGCTTTTCAGATAGGTATAACCTTAGAATACAACAAGGTATACTACTAAGGTAATTGGGCATTATAACAATACTTTTGAGAGTATTTCTACCAAGATGGGTATTATATGAAAACAAACTAGCAGTGGTACCCCACGCCACACCACAAAGGAGTGGGTGGCTACCCTCTACCTACCCCACTGTGGGGAAACTCTGCCATGGGGCCTCACGGTGAGGGGGAAGGCTCTCAAGACTTAGGCATTTTGACGGAAGTCTTCAACCCAGAGGGTATTTATAAAGATGCCAAGGCCAACCAACGCCAAGATCTAGCCAAGTGCTAGGCAAGTGTAGGCCAAGATATGCCCAAGTGCCCCTAGTCCCTACTCCTTAAAACCTCACAAATATCAACACAAATATCTACCAACAACTTGCCCAATTAATCTACTCTAAGCCGCCCCACTTGTTTCCAATGCGAGGTGACATATGTCACCCTCCCGCTGGTCCAAAATGTTCCGCCTCTAAAAATCCGCAAAAATGAGAAAAGACATAGCCGAATTTTCCTTCGCAAGTTATGTAAAACGCTTCGCCGAAAACGACTTAACCGGTCAGGCACAAATGCCATTCGCCAAGCCATCTAGGCGGGTGACACGTGTCACCCTTCTATTGGCCCAAAAACATCTTCCAAAATATCCACAATGGCCAAAATCTCGAAACAAAGTGGCTCCACAAAACCAGAATTTCTCCCGGGCCCCACGTGACCATTTCCGAAAATAAAATTCCAAAATTCTAATATAATCTAAGAAGTCCAAATACCAAATCTGGGAATCCAATTCCCATTAACGAACCTTTTTCCTTCACAAAAACCGGAAACTTTTCCGTGGAAAAATCACCTCTTTCTTCCTTTCCAATCTTTCTGTCGTATTCTCGTACGTACGTCCTCGCATACATACCCTGGAACTACGGGGTATAACACTTGCCTTGCACATGGCTTGATCTTGGCCATTGGTTGGCTTTTGGTTTTGCTATAAATACCCCCTAAGCTTGAAGACTTCATTCATCCAAAAACTTCCAAGTCTTGAAAGCTACCACTTTCATTTACTCAACCCAGGGACTTATCACACAATACTTGGAGTGATCCACTTGGCTTAAGGAGTAGCCGGCGGTTTGAGGTACTTGGAGCGTTTTGCTATTAGTCGACAATCGTCGCGAGGTATGTGAACCTCTTCCTATCTCTTCTAGCATGATATGCGGTGGAACTATGTAGTACGGCAGACGATACGTGTTAATCGTGTTTGATTAGTTTAAAACATAAAGTGTTATAACGCTATGGGAAGTCGTTATAACAATTTACGTAGGTAAGAAAATACTTTATGGTTTTAAAAGGTAATCGATGTGAACTATAATCGCTAGTTATAATAAAGAACTTGATGATTTCAAAAGATTTATAAATCGAGAGTAACACTTGGTTTTAAAGGATTTAAAAAGAGTTATACTAGCTTTACGTGGAGTTAGGTATAATGTCTTAAGAGAAGTAAAGAAAATGGTTTAATGATGTTGAAGTTAAGAGATTTGATCTTATAAGATAAGAGACTTAACTTATTTGTTTTAATGTGGATGTTGCGTGAAACCTCATTCGTGAGTAATGAGTACTTGGTTTTATTTAAAGTGGATAATGTTTTACCGATTTCTAAATCGTAACGTATCGGCTGCACCACCGCAGCTGCTAATAAAGGAAAATGTATTCAATAATGATGATCGTATTAAAACCAGCAGAAACCTCCATCCGCATAGAAACTAAGATGAGACAAAATGATATTACATTTTCTAGATCATGGTCACAGAATAAGAATGTTGTAAACAAGAATAACCTACTCTCACGCGAGACATATATTACTCAATTGTTCTAAAAAGGAATCAAGTGATTAAGTTTATTAACTATGAAACCATTTGAAAACGGAAGCTCGAGTAATCAAACTAGACAAACCGAACTTAGAAAAGAATGTTGTTACTTGATTTTGGAAAGGAACGGGCCTGGCCATTCTAAGGCTACGGTATCGTGACTTTTATAAAAGTAATGGATCTCTTTTAAAAGAACTTAACGATGTAGTACTTTGGGGTTAAAAACCCGACTTTGGCATAAAATGAAAGTACTTTGAGTTGTTGTGAAACTTGCCTATGCTTGTTGTTGTGAAACTTGCCTATGCTTGTTGTTGTGAAACTTGCCTACGCCGCGATGATAGCCTTTGTCAGGCAAGTGTGGTATTTCGTGTTACCGCTCTCGATGTATGGCCGACTTGTCGAGAACTTACTCGACGTACGGGCAGCTGGACGGAGAATTCCACGCACGCTTCCATTTTGATTATCGCTCATTGTTGATGTCATACGGACATGTCTACACCGACGCAGATTCCGGCACGCGCCACGCGGCCGTTGATTACCCGATATATGGTTATTACCGCAACATGGACGCGTCTACACCGACGCAAGATTCTCGGGGCACGTGGCTACGCGCGCAGGTTGACCACCCAAGATATCATATCGAGGTTATACGGGCATGCCTACACCGACGCAAGATTCCGGTACGCGCCACGCGCCTTGTTATTATTGTTGCATCATGGACATGCCTACACCGATGCAGATTCCGGCACGCGCCACGATGCGAACATGATGGATGCTGCGGCGCGAGACCCATAGTTATATTCGAGTGGTGACTTTGGCGCGCGAGTCCCCGATTTGATCGCTTATGTCATGCATCGTATTTTGGTTATCATACACGCCTCCCGCTTAAGCTATTATGATTTCATTTACGTGATTTGACAAGCTTTCACATACTTGGTACTCAGACCGACTCTCCTTCGGGCCGCTCATGCCGCAGTAGGTACATCGGCCGTGATCCCCGCCCGAGGATCTCATTTCAAAGGCTGAAAGCCCGCTCCTTCTGAGGCTTATCTTTGGCATGCTTCGAGTCAGAGGTTATTGTACATCTGTGGTATGGCGGGCCCCGCCCCGCCATAGTTGTTGTAAATCTTAGAGGTCCAGAGTAATCGCTGCAAGTGTGGTTTGTAAAAAGGATAATCGTCGGTTTTTATGTATATACCGGGGCAATCGCTTTGGCTGGCCTGCTTATTTATTATATCTCTTGTTTCATGACTCGTGTTTTATTTTTCCGCCGTTTTCTCGATGTTGTATCACTAGGGTGCGCCGGTAAGGCACCAAGAACGCCCGGTTCGGCGCAAAGTGGTATCGTGAGCGCTTAGTCCTCTGAAAGTGTCTACGCACCGTGTCAGTAGAGTCTTGATTATCGCGTGTCAGGCACCACATCTATAATCGTGAGGCTATAGGACATTTAGGATTGGTTTCATTCTTCTCATTCCGAGATCGCGCCTGAGTCGTGTTGTAAGTCGGACCCTCCGACGTGTTTCGCTTTTACCGCTTACGCCTCGCGAAGGCAACCAGTGGCCTGTGGCAAGGCAATGGCGGAGCCGCTAGTGGATTCGAGGAGTACGAGGCGCAGCCCGGCCAAGACTGAGGTAGTGCTTCAGACGGCGAAGTTTTGCGACGCCGCCAAAGACCAAAGAGTTTAGAGCCGCAGCAGCCGCCGAGACTACAAGACTGAGCCTCCACCCCACACCGAGCGGGGAGACGGGTCACGGAGACGGCCCGCTTATCGCCGTGGTCAGGCCGATACGAGGATAGGCCGACGCAGCAGCCCAGCCCAAAGAAGACTGTAGTGCACCCGAGGCGCATACTGAGGCTACTGGATTTCTTAGTCGTAGCCCGCCCGAGTTTTACTGTCGAGGCCGAGGATGATCCGCAGGAGTTCATCCGCCCGCAGAGGATCATGCGGTGATCAAGGCTTCGTAGATCGAGTCCGTGATATTTGTTCGCATCGGCCGCGTGATACCGCAATGATCGTTTGACTCGCGAGCTTTCCGGAGAGCATGCACTTCCACCGCTTGGGACGAAGCGGGGCCTTCGGCACATTTCTTGCCTCCACAAACGGCGAGGGCTCGCCGATGATTTTTGATGCTGAGGCGTAACGGGCGCATACCGAGTACAATGGAGTTCGACTCATCGCCCTGATATGTTCCCGCATTAGTAGCTAGTATGGAGGATCGAGTGCACCGATATGTTACAGGCTCACGACATTACCAGCGTAGAGTTGTTCGGTGTTTCTCTTCACCGCATGGACATTGCCCGCATTCGTGCTCATTCACTGGGTGCGGCGAGCGCAGATCGACGCAGCGGACCGCCACAGGTTAAGGCCAAGACGGCTTGATATTTTGACGACTTTCGAGGCGACCGCCAAGAAGCAGACTAGTTATGTACTCCGCCATTGCAGAGTGGTCCCCGCAGCCTTCGGACCTCGATATTCAGAGCAGTCGTGGCTCCTGTGCTCGATGTTCAGTGGAGTAGGGTGTTGGCCGACGCACCACCCCTACCTCGCTGTGGTCGATGGTAGACCGATTTCGGGAGTGTCGTAGCACCGGGAGCTTGTTATTCTCGCGCCAACAGGCCATATGACGAGAGATCGTCCGACTGTGGTAGCGCTGGTAGGATAGCACGCATCATCGAGCAGCCATGGTTCTTCACTTTCCATAGCCAGCAGTATCGTTCAGACACCTACAGCCCCTGCAGGTCGCGCTGAGTTCCATTCTAGCGGTCCTCAACCGCCTACTTTCGTGCATATCCTTAACCATCTAGAGTTTTGTATGTTATGATAATGTGTTAAGTGTTATGTTCGGATAGCTTTGTGCTAAAATGTGACTTAGAAGCATGCTTAGTGAAAGCGGTAAGCCCGGGTGAGAAAATGACGAACCTTAGAATATTACGCGAGACCTTAGATGTAAGGCCGCTTGAGTACAAGTTTTTGCAAGTGATCCTTGTCGGAGTGCATTTTATGCCTAGAATGTATCAGGTGATAAGTCCTGGTTGAGTAAATGAAAGTGGTAGCTTTCATGATGGATTTAGCGCGTTGTTCCGCGGTCGGCGAGCAAGAGTCGGGCGCGATAATGGTCGGGTCAGCCATGTTGCGCGCCAACCCGCGCCCCGCTTCGGCGGCGGTCAGCTCGTGGTCCCGCCAGTGGCAGGGTCACGAGGGTGCTAGGCCCAAGTTTAGATGACCAGATGAGTTCGTGGATACGCTCGACCGTAAGTAGATCGAAGGCCGGAATGGCATTACGAAGATCGAGGCGAGTAAGATGACCAAGTTCGAGGTAGTGACTCCAAAGTTTTGGGAATCAAATGATGATCAAGTATGGTACGATACTAGAAGAGTTCGTGTTCGGAGAGGCACTACGAGTAAGCGAGGAAGAGAACGCTGTTATGCTTGTGGCCACGTGGTATCGCAACTTGTTGTAAGATCTTCTTCGTAATCCGTTTTAGAAGGAACATTCGACGCATGTTTCGGCGAGGGGAGAATGTTATACCGTATTTTCAGAGTATGTACGCCAGGACGACGTAGAAAATTTGAGCCTTGTTAGGCAAGTTTCAAATTTGTACACAACACCCGACAGAGTCGTTTCGAAACGCTTCCAGCTTTGCTGGGAAAATTCCGCTATGTCATTTATAATTTTATGGATTTTTCCGAGAGACGAACATTTTGGATTAACGGAGGGTGACAAGTGTCACCTCACATTCGCCTCGAGTGGGCGGCAAAAGGGACGAACAAGGTGGCTTGTTTTGTCTCGAGTTGGTAGGATATTTTGTGTGCAAGTTGGCTTAGACACTTGCCCAAATCTTGGCCTTACACTTGCCTTGCACTTGCATAATTCGCCATTGGTTGGCCATCCCTTGACCTATAAATACCCTCTAATGCAAGAGTTATTCTTCATCCACACTTGTGAAATTCCAAGAAAATACTCCCTCCTCTCATGAGCAATTGTCCGCCACACTACCCCCTCGAGCGAGCCTCGCCGAGAGCCACCCCTCCCTTTAAGCCTGGGCACCCCTCAGCCTAGTTGTTTCCGTGATAATACCCTTTGTTGTGGTATAGAAATACTCTCCTAGTATTGTTATAATGTCCAAAATACTTTAGCCCAAATACTCAGAGTACTTTCCAAAGTACCCTTTGTACGAAAAGCCCGTAAAATACGATTATACTTTCCTTTAGCCTCTAAACGAAACCCTAAGGAAATCTTCACCCGTAGTCATTGTAAGTAGAAGTTGGTTAGAACTTCTATGGTTGTTTGGAGCGATCGAGCACTTGAGGTGAGCTAAACGCTGCTCGTGAGCGACATTATACTTGGATAATTTTGGGCTTATCGAGGTAAACACTCATCGCCCTTCTATTGTAATTGGAAATTACATGTTGTTAGAATATATAGTTGAAGTATACTATATATAGAATCAACATAGTATCGTGGCAATGTCTTTTGACTTAAGCCCAAGAATAAAGAATCGAATCAATCAGAATTACATAGGTCAGACATAAAGAGACTTGTATAGCATTACCGTAGTAGAATTGTACACGCCCTGTTAGACGGTAAACTCCCCGTTGGCTTCGTAGCCTACTGATAGAGAGGAGATTTACGCCGCTGCGGTGAGGTGCCGAATTTTCTCAGAGATTATGGAACGCTGAGATCTAGATGTTAATAAGCGCCTTGTGGCCTTATAGGTCAAGTACTACGCAGGAGTGATCCACTTGGCTTGGCCGAGTAGCCGCGCTCGAGGTACTTCGAGCGCTTTGCTATTAGTCGACAATCGTCGCGAGGTATGTGAACCTCTTCCTATCTCTTCTAGCATGATATGTGTGAACTATGTAGTACGGTAGACGCATACGTGTTAATCGTGGTTTGATTGTTTAAAACATAAAGTGTTATAACGCTTTACGGGAAGTTGGTTATAATAATTTACGTAGGTAAGAAAATACTTTGTGGTTTTAAAAGGTAATCGATGTGAACTATAATCGCTAGTTATAATAAAGAACTTGATGTATTTCAAAAGATTTATAAATCGAGAGTAACACTTGGTTTTAAAGGATTTAAAAAGAGTTATACTAGCTTTACGGGAGTTAGGTATCATGTCTTAAGAGAAGTAAAGAAAATGGTTTAATGATGTTAGAAGTTAAGAGATTTGATCTTATAAGATAAGAGACTTAACTTATTTGTTTTAATGTGGATGTTTGTGTGAAACCTCATTCGTGAGTAATGAGTACTTGGTTTTATTTAAAGGATAATGTTTTACCGATTTCGAAATCGAACGTGTATCGCATCACCGCAAAGCTAATAAAGGAAAATGTATTGAATAATGATGATCGATTAAAACCAGTAGAAACCTCCATCCGCATAGAAACTAAGATGAGACAAAATGATATTACATTTTCTAGATCATGGTCATTAATAAGAATGTTGTAAACAAGAATAACCTACTCACGTGAGACATATATTACTCAATTGTTCTAAAAAGGAATCAAGTGATTAAGTTTACGAACTATGAAACCATTTGAAAACGGTAAGCTTCGAGTAATCAAACTAGGCAACCGAACTTAGGAAAAAAATGTTGTTACTTGATTTTGGAAAGGAACGCTGGTCGTCATTCTAAGGCTACGGTATCGTGACTTTTATAAAAGTAATGGATCTCTTTAAAAGAACTTAACGATGTAGTACTTTGGGGTTAAAAACCCGACTTTGGCATAAAACGAAAGTACTTTGAGTTGTTGTGAACTCGCTTATGCTTGTTGTGGAAACTTGCCTATGCTTGTTGTTGTGAAACTTGCCTATGCTTCAGATGATAGCCTTTGTTGTGCAAGTGTGGTATTTCGTGTTACCGCTCTCGACAGAGGCCTGACTTGTCGAGAACTTACTCGACGCGGGCAGCTGATGGAGAATTCCACGCACGCTTCCATTTTGATTATCGCCTTGTTGCTGATGTCACACGGACATGTCTACACCGGCGCAAGATTCGGCACGCGCTACGCGGCCGTTGATTACCCGATATATGGTTATTACCGCAACATGGACGTGTCTACACCGACGCAAGATTCCGGGGCACGTGGCTACGCGCGGTCGACCACCCAAGATATCGTTATTGAGGTTATATGGGCATGTCTACACCGGCGCAAGATTCCGGTACGGCCACGCGCCTTGTTATTATTGTTGCATCATGGACATGTCTACACCGATGCAAGATTCCGGCACGCGCCGCGACGCGAACATGACGGATGCTGCGGGCGTGAGACCCGTAGTTATATTTGAGTGGTGACTTCGGCGGCGCGAGTCCTCGACTGATCGCTTATGTCATGCATCGTATTTTGGTTATCATACATGTCTCCCGCTTTTTAAGCTATTATGATTTCATTTACGATTTGACAAGCCACATACTGTACCACAGATCGACTCTCCTTCGGCCGCGCTCATGCCGCAGTAGAGGTACATCGGCCGTGATCCCCGCCCGAGGATCTCATTTCAGCGGTCGAAAGCTCCGCCTTCGAGGCTTATCTTTGCATGTTTCGAGTTGTAGGTTATTGTACATTCGTGGTACGGCGGCCCTGTCCGCCATAGTTGTTGTAAATCTTAGAGGTCCAGAGTAATCGCTGTGTGGTTTGTAAAAAGGATAACTGCTCGTTTTTATGTATATACCAAGGCAACTGCTTGGTTGGCCTGCTTATTTATTATATCTCTTGTTTCATGACTCGTGTTTTATTTTTCCGCTGGTTTTCTCGATGTTGTATCACTAGGTGCCTGTAAGGCACTGAATCTGCCCGGTTGGGCGCATAAAACCTCGAGAGAAAAGAGAGAAGCTCTTAAGAGTTCTTATGAAATGACCAAGTCTTTCAAGACTTGGTCCTAAAATAGGCCCTTTTCTTGGTCAACAAGACGGGAGGGACACTTGTCACCCTCCCAAAGGCCCTTTTCAAAATATCCTCGATTTTAGCACTTTCCGCAGAAAATCCCGCCAGCCGCGCCAAAACCTCGTGAGGATTTTCAGATTTATGGCGCCGCGTTCTACCGATGGCGAGCCACGCTTAGACGCCGCTACGGAAATCCTACCACGTCTGTCACGAACTTCTAACGCCCATACCCTCCGCTCCGACGCCCTATCGACGAATGCCGGCGCGCTGAACTAGACTCATCCAACTTATACTAGGCTCAAAATTCGTTCAATACATGTTTGTCAACTTATCTTATATCTGAATTTACGGGGTGTAACAACGTTCATGCCGCATGTAGAGGTACGCCGGTTGTTGATCCTCGCCTGTGGTCACCGCTCAAGGCTGTAAGCCCGCTTTCTCGAGGCTTATCTTTTGGTATGATTCCCTGAGATTGTAAGTTCTTGTACATTCAGGGGTATGGCCGGGCCCTGTCCCGTCATAGTTGTTGTTACACCCCGTAAGTCCAGGACATGTATAAGAGAAGGTACATAAGGAACACAAGACTTGAAATTGGTACGAAAGGAATAATTGTTTTTCCGACAGAAAATCTTCCGAACGTCGGAAAGGAAAAATGTTCGTTGAGGAGAATTAGATTCTCAAAATGCATTATTTGAAGAGTATGGAACTTATTAACATTATGGAAATTTATTTTTTACGGATTTGGTCACGTGGGGCCCACTCGAGGAATTTTACGTTTTGTGAGGCCCACGAGGGTTACGGAATTTTATGGACGAATGGGAGGGCGACACGTGGCACCTCCCCCACATGGTCTTGGATGAAATACTGCAAGGGTAAAATGGTCATTGACCATGGTAGATGAATAAGTCTTGCTAGCTTGAGATTGTTGACTTGTCAACTTGCCACTTGTGTAGTTATCCAAGTGTTCTTCATCCTAGCCACTCAAGTGTTGCAATCTAAGCCCTCCATTGTGTTATATATACACTACACTAGTGCAAGACAAGGTCTCCAACACTTAGAAAAAATCACAACATTCTTGTTCATTGGAAGAGCTCTCGGGTTTGTCAACTCTTCCTCAAGAAAATTTTGTAGTTTTGATCCATTATTCACAAGATTTTAACCCAAGGTCCCTAAGGGTATTGTAAGGATCTCTCAATAGAAAGATTTCGGAAAAACGATGTTTTCACGTTAGTCGCAAGGCGAAAACCTAAGTCGTTTTCACAAGTTTGGATTGGAAATGGAAGAGAAGTTGGTTGTGAGCTTCTAAAGGCTTCAAATAGCGGATTGGAGCGTAAAGGAAAGGAGCTAAGAATTGCTAAGGAGCGACTTTGAATCTTGGAAATTATAAGGGCTTGTAAAGGTATAAATCTTGTAGTTTTAGCAATTAAAGCTTACTTATCATTGTAGTTATGGATATTAGCAAGCATGAGGTATATATTATGAAGTTTGATAAGTGTATTGACTATTGGAACCCTAATCCGAAAACTAGCATGTTTAGCCTTAAGATTACAATTCAATTTGATTATTAGTATAAGTCGTCACATGTTATATAAAGAAGGAAATTGTAGTTGTTGAAGTTATCTATGACTATATAACATGTTAGACCTAAGAACTTGGATTGAAAAAGAATTGGAAAGGACTTAGGATTGGTTTATTGTTAGCCGAGAATGGCTTTTGAGTATTGAACTACTTCGTATTAATTGTGGGGCAGAATTTTACATGTATTGTAAGGCGTGTAATCCCCTTTGATTGGTTGTGGTATTGAGCCTTAAATGTGGCATGTTGGTTATTGATTATCGGGCCTTGAAAAAGGTGGAAAAGTATGTAGAAACAAAGGAGGTGTTGCCCGATGTTCCGTAGAATAAGAGACCGTATACTTAGTATTATTCTACGATAGAAACTAGAAATTGATAGTCATGTTGTGACCATTATAGGTTGACACTTCTACGTGTGCCGTATTCGACTTAGCTTGTGGATTAAGCCGAAAAGGTATGTGAACCATCTCCTCTTCTTCTAGCATGATTCCTTAAGATAAAGAAAGTAAGTCCTACTCCTTAAATGATCCATTCCTCGTCAGACTTGGATTGCCTAATATAGAATTGGTTCTATATACTTCATTGATTATACTTTGATGTTTAAATTGTAAGTTGTTATAATCCATTTCCTTAGTGAAGTTTGGATTCTCAAAGGTGAAAGTATTTTACTTAAAGTACATAGAGTCTTGAAAAGGAAGTGGTGTCCAAATCTTTTGGCTAGTTCCTTAGTTCCAAAACCTAAAGGTTGTTATAATGATTTTAGGGGAGTAAAAGGAGTGATTTACTTAATTGATTTAAAAGAGGAGAAATGACATGATTTAAAGAGAAGTAACTTGTTTGAAAGGTATGAGTTACTTGAGATTTAAAAGTAGAAGAAACTTGATTTCTAAAGTTAAGAAACTTGATTTCTGAATATTAAGAGACTTAAAGTATTTTGAAAGTTAAGAAACTTGAATTGAAAGATGTGATACTTGGTTTTAAAAGTGTAAGTCTCGATATAAAAAGGAATGAATTATCTAAAACCATAAAGGGTTATAACGCTTTATGGGAAGTTGGTTATAACGGCTTTATGGAAGGTTAAGAAAATTGTCTATTTTGATTAATGGGCATAAGTTGCCTAGATTGTGAAAATTTGAAGTTACTTGGTTTCAAGCTTTGAAATGAGTTTTCTAAAAGTGTAGTAACTTACTTTGAAAAATAGACACGCCTTGATACTACGGGTGTTAGTATCTGGGTTTTACATAAAAAAGAGTCTTTTGAAAAGAATGTATGTACGTAGTACTTTGGCTTGTTAAAAGAGAATTATTCTATTTGTGCCTTGATAAGTACTTTGTCTTGTTAAATGAGAATTATTCTATTTGTGCCTTGATAGTATTTTGGCTTGCTTGAATAAGTATTTCTCTTGGTTTATGTAAAAGAAGGTATGGTAATTGTCTTGGTTTATGTAAAAGAAGGCATGGTAATTGTCTTGGTTTGTGTAAAGGCATAGTATTGTCTTGGTTTTTGTAAAAAGGAAAGGCATGGTATTGTCTTGGTTTATGACAAAAAGAAAGGCATGGTAATTGTTTTGATTTGTGTAAAGGCATGGTTTTGCCTTTGTTTGCTTGTATGGGTCGCTTCATATAGACATTCGCAACCGCCATATTTCCACATCTCCGCCCCTTCATAAAGCACGACAACTTGTTTCAAGGATACCATGGGTTAGCTCTCGCGGTGAGTGGTACACACTCACG
Source organism: Przewalskia tangutica (assembly GCA_029844215.1). Classification (NCBI taxonomy): domain Eukaryota; kingdom Viridiplantae; phylum Streptophyta; class Magnoliopsida; order Solanales; family Solanaceae; genus Przewalskia; species Przewalskia tangutica. Next base: position 34,180,629 of record CM056725.1, read on the forward strand.
CGGGTCGGATTTGACTCGCGGTTAAATTTTCGATATATATAAGTCATGGATTAGCTATCCGTGATGCGATTATCGGTACCGATGACTCATCGGGTCCACATGACCTGCAGTGAAATAGTCCTCACGGGTGAAATAGTCTTATGATAGGTCGCATTATAACACGTAGGTGGTTGACTCGCATCGCACGACCTTCATGTTTTGAAACGGTAGGATTTCATTAACGAAAGTGCGCAGGTGTATGATTTAAAGTGGAACAAGAATTTCATTGTTAAAGACATAACTTAAAAGATAAAAGGATTGCATTACTCATGATTGCAAGGTTCAAATGGTTTATCGATGTTGTATTATATCATGGACTACCGGCATGAGGAAGGATTCCACGCACGATTGATATTTTCATGAGACCCACGGTTATATTTGAGTAATGACTTTGAGGGCACGCGTCCCCGACTTGATATGACCGCTATGTATCAGGTACTATAGGTTGGCTATCATACATGTCTCCTGCTTTGTTAGATCGTTATGATTTCATTACAGATTTATCGTTTCACATACTTGGTACATTCTTCGTGATCGACCTCCTTCGGGCCGCGCTCATGCCGCAGTTTAGGTACGCAGCTTGGTGATCCGAGGTGTAGGACCGCCGTAGTTTTGGATAGCTCCATCTGTGTCACGCCCCGAACCCCGGGCCCGTGACTGGTGCCCTACCTGGGCACCCTTCTACCTTAACAACTAAGTAAACTGCGAAAATTAAATAACACCTCAATTTTTTTCACAACCAACATACGTACAAGGGCAAGCCGACAAGGATGCCATATAATATACATAATAAAAAGACACTACATCGCATACGTGTCACGCATTCGCCCGGCCCGTGGATCGTACCTTACCCGCACCCAAGTAGTCATACATCGAGTAATCGAATATAAAAATAAGACATGAAAACTTGTAAACGAGACACGCTTTACGTGAGAAAATGTCGCTTTCTGCATATATATATAATCATAGTTTTGCGCTACATCCCAACCGCATAATAGACTACTGCACTTAAGAAGATAAACAACTATGGCGGATAGGCCCCGCCATACCCCGAATGTACAAAACTATATACAACAACAGTGAGATCATACCCAAAAGTCGAGCCTCCTATAAGATTGAGCTCCATACACCAAAGCAAAAAGATCCTAAGGATGGATCTAGCACTGCTTGCCCTTACCGCAGATGAACGCACTTCGAGCGAGGTCAAGATAACAGTACCAAGTATGTGAAATCAGAAAGTACTTAAATGAAATCAAAGTATTTAAAACCATTTGCAAATACAATCGCCTCAATTGCACATAGCGCCATATCACAAACAAGAACAATAATAGTAAATCAGAATGTGTCTTTTCTAGGCCGCTAATGATCAAGCAAGGCCAATCTCCCATAGTATCATTATGCGTGCCTAATCTCGACTTCCGCAGCATAGGTCACACATGCATTCGCATGAGGTATTCCTCGTGACGGGGTAGCTAACCCTGCATTCTCCTCGACTCCCGCACCGCATAGTATCAATAGACCGCATAGTCACACGCACCGCATAGTGGCATCCCCGTGACGGGCTAAAACACCCGAATGATCAACTCGAACTCCCGCAGCCCGCATAGTCACACAGACCGCATAGCCGATAGACCGCATCGCTGGCAAGCCCTCAGATAACAAGTCAGGGTAGGTGATATAATAATAAGATAATCGACTTCTACCGCTTAGCAACGTAAGCACAACAAGAATGACCCCTTTCACCACATCACAAGACACTAACACACGTAGCATCATAATATGTCTACTTTTCAAACAATCTTATTACACCTTACAGAATCAATACAAGGTTTTTATAAACAAATAAGTAAACTGCCTTTTATCTTTCTTAAGTCATATACATAACTTCTCATAAAGCTAGTATAACTCTTAAGCTTTTGTTTAAAACCAAATATTTCTCTTCCGTTAAAAATGATTCTGTATTCTTTGAAATGCTTCAAGATCCTTATTATTCAGCTTAAGTCACGAGACATTGCCGTAAGTATTATTCAAAGCTTAAGTCAAAAGACATTGCCGTAATTATTATTCGCTTAACACACGACGCTCACCGCACTATATATATATTTAAAATATCATGCTCAAGAGTATAGGAAGAATCACATACCTTCTCTAAATCCACCCGCCAAGTCGAATATGTCGCGCAGAGAATCACCATAATAGTCAAATATGTCTATCAACGCCTAGACTATTCTCAGAATAGTTCTAAGTAGAGGGTTCTCTATTCTACTGAATATTGGGCAAGACTTCCTACCCACGAGCTACTCAAGTTCATCGTGAAAACAATCCCATGTAAGTACACAATTATTCTTCTTTATACCCTTCTCACCGTGATAACAATTCAATTCTATTCATTAATATTCTTTCATATCTTATACTCAAGTCTTAACTATTCTTATATGTAATATCCAATTACAATAGAAGGACAAGAGTATTTACCTCTGAAGCCCAAAATTATCCAAGTTAAATGTCGCCTCCCGAGCAAGGGTTAGCTCCTAATCGCACGCCCGATAGCTCCAAGAAACCCTTAAGTTTCTAACAACTTCTACTTAACTTCTATATGGATTTGGGCTAGGTATTTTGAATAGTAACTTAAACTGAAGACAACTTTTCTACCATGAGTGGGTAGGTTTCTGCCAAGGGCTCTGAAGGGGGAGAGCCTGACGAAAAGTTTATAAGAGAGGAGGGATTTTTTTCAAGACTTTGAGAATTGATTTATGGACGAAGAAAACCTTCGTTGTGGAGTATTTATAGGCCAACCAATGGCCAAGATGAAGCTATGCTATGCAAGTGTAGGTGAGGATTTAGGCAAGTGACCTTATCCATCTACTACACAAAAATATCATACCAACTCCTTGACAAAACAAGCCACCAATCGCCCTTTACCGCCTAAACATCCTCCACCAGAGGTGACAAGTGTCGCCTCTCGTTGGTCCAAAATGTTTCGCCTATTGGAAAAATCCGCAAAATTATAAATGACATAGCCGAATTTTCCTTCGCAAGTTTGGTAAAACGCTTCGCCGAAAAACGATTCTTTTAGTGAGTCAGGCCCAAGTATTTTCGCCCAACCTAACTTTAAGACTAAACTTCAGATGCACGCCTACGCATACTACCGAAATACGGTATAACAAATACGAGTCCAATCCTACATATGAATACGCACTCTAAGAGTTATATCAACTATGACGGACAAGGCCCCGCCAGACTCATAACTGCATAAAAGCTTGTATCAAAGAACTTATACCAAAAAGATAAACTCCTAACAAATGAGCTATCCAAAACTCGAGCAGGATCCTACACTGCCGATCACCAAACAGACCTAATCACGCAGATTAACGCAGCCTCCGGGAGGTCAAGACAAGAATGTACCAAGTATGTGAAATAAGAAGTATCAGAATGAAATCATAACCGCTAAACAAAATAGAGACACGTATGATTGCCAACCTACAAGATACACAATACATAAGCAATATATCAAGTCGTGGCGATGCCTCAAAGTCACTACTCAAATAACAAGATACGTTGTCTTACTAACAATGAGAGTAAATAGTAGTATACTTACAATATAAAATAGGAAACTCACGATCAAATCACGGGTATCAAATCCATGGAAACAGCAGTATAACGCCTCGGGGTTTACCTCATTTATACTCTTACCCCGAGGCAGTGGTATAACGCCTGGGGTTTACCCTCATTTATACTCTTATCCCGGAGTAAGTGGTGTGGTATAACGCCTGGGGTTTACCCTCATTTATACTTACCGAGAACGTGGTATAACGCCTGGGTTTACCCTCATTTATACTCTTACCCCATCTCAACCGGTCACACACAATAAATAAGCAAGTTAATAAATCCCCCTAACTTCTTATTAGTCTTTTTCATATACACTCTCATTTTAGTTTACTTAAGGCACTAACATGACATTATAAATTCGGGAATCTAACCCGCCTCCTGGTCACATGCCCCGGAATCCCACATCGTAAGCATGTCCAAGGAGTAATACAAATAATGGAAGCATACCCGTGGAATCCCACATCACCGCTTCAGACGCCCAAGTAAACTCACACAAGACAAATAACCCTCCAACCGAGAGTCGCGGCAACGTAATAAAACATAATACTTGCACTCAAAGGCTTTCACCAGCACACATAGGCAAGTTCATAAAATCTATAGACTTTCATTTTATAAACTCAAGGTACTTATAGAATAATTCTCAATTAAACAAGCCAAAGTACTTATCAAGGCACCCATCGAATAATTCTCAATTAAACAAGCCAAAGTACTTATCAAGGCACACATAAAATAATTCTCAATTAAACAAGCCAAAGTACTTATCAAGGCACACATAGAATAATTCTCAATTAAACAAGCCAAAGTACTTATCAAGGCATACATAGAATAATTCTCAATTAAACAAGACAAAGTACTACGTACGTACATTCTTTTCAAAAGACTCCTTTTTATGCAAATCCCCAAGATACTAACACCCGTAGTATCAATGTATGTCTATTTTTCAAAGTAAGTTACTACACTTTTAGAAAACTCTTTTCAGAGCTTGAAATCAAGTAACTTCAAATTTTCACAATCTAGGCAACTTATGCCTAATAATCAAAATAGACAACTTTCTTAACCTTCCATAAAGCCGTTATAACCAACTTCCCATAAAGTCGTTATAACCCTTTATGGTTTTAGACATATTCATTCCTTTTTTATAACCAAGAGGCTTATACTTAAAACCAAGTATCACATACTTACAAAACAAGTTTCTTAACTTTCAAAATACTTCAAGTCTCTTAATATTTAGAAAACAAGTTTCTTCTACTTTTAAACCTCAAGTAACTCACACCTTTAAAACAAGTTACTTCTCTTAAATCATGTCATTTCTCCTCTCTTAAAACAATTAAGTAAATCACTCCTTTAACTCCCCTAAAGTCATTAAAACGACCATTAGGTTTTGGAACTAAGGCACTAGCCAAAAGGTTTGGAAACCACTTCCTTTTCAAGACTCTATGTACTTTATGTAAAATACTTTCACTTTTAAGAATCCAAACTTCACTAAGGAAATGGATTATACAACTTACAATTTAAACATCAAAGTACAATCAAGGAAGTACATAGAACAAATTCTATTTTAGGCAATCCAAATACAACCAAGGAATGGATCATTTAAGGAGTAGGACATACTTTTTTTATCTTAAGGAATCATGCTAGAAGAGGAGATAGTTCACATACCTTTTCGGCTAAATCCACAAGCTAAGCCGAATACGCCGTACGTAGAAGTGTCAACCTATAATGGTCACAACAAGACTATCAACTTCTAGTCTCTAACGTAGAATAATACTAAGTATTTGGTCTCTAATTCTACGGAAAATCTGCAAAGACTTCCTTTGTTTCTACTCACTTTGCCACCTTTTTCAAGGCCGAATACAATAACCAACACGCCACATTTAAGGCTCAAAACAACAACCAAACAAAGGGGATTACACGCCTTACAATACGTGTAAAATTCTGCCCCACAATTAATACGAAGTAGTTCCATATTCAAGCCATTCTCGGCCAACAACATAACCAACAATTCAAAGTCTTTTCCAATCCTTTTTAAATTCCAAGTTCTAAGGTCTAACATGTTACATAGTCATAAACAACTTCAACAACTACAATTCTTTCTTATACAACATGCGACGACTTAAACTAATAATCAACTTGAATTCCAATCTTAAGGCTAAACATGCTAGTTTTCGGATTAGGGTTGTCACACCCCGAAATTCGGGCCCGTGACTGGTGCCTTACCCCGGGCACCCTAGTGATACAACATCAGAGAAAAACCAGCGGAAATAAAAACTTAGACATGCAACAATAGTTATAATAATAAACAAAGCAACCAAAACAAATTGCCTTCAAAGATATACATAAAACCCGAATAGCTTCAACTTTTACAACCCTACCCACAACAAGATTTCATGCACTTAAGATTTACAACGACTATGACGGACAGTGGCCCCGCCATACCCTCGAATGTACAAGAACCTACAACTCAGTGGAAACACATACTAAAAGATAAGCCTCCGAGAAACGGAGCTTCCTAATACGCTGAATCGTGGATCCTATGAGCGAGGATCCACGATCGATGTACTTACCATGCAGATGAACGCAGCCCCAAGGGCGAGGTCAAGACAACAGTACTAAGTATGTGAAATCAGAATATCGCAGCTTAAATCATAATACTATATAAAGCAGACATGATGATAACCAAAGTACAAAGACGCAACATGTTAGCCAAGTCGTGACTCACGCCTCAAAGTCACCACTAAAATATAACTACGGTCTCACGCCCACCACATCCATCATGTTCGCATCATGGCCACATGCCCCTAATATCGTGACGGCAGACATGTCCATGATGCAACACACAATAAGGCCGCATGGCCACATGCCCCGGACATCGTGACGGTAGATATGCCCATGTAACCTCAATAACAATATATCGTGGTCAACCCCGCCGCACGCCACATGCCCTGAACATCGTGACGGCAGACACGCCCATGTTGCGCATAACCATATATCGGTAATCAACCCGCCGCACGGTCGATGCCCTAACATCGCAGACGGTAGACACGCCCATGTGACATCAACAACAAGACAAGAATCAAAATGGAAACATACCCGTGGAATTCTCCATCACCGCCAAAGACGCCCAAGTAAGTTCTCAATAAGTCAACCGCCTCTATCGAGACGCCAGAATACGTAAATACCACACTTGCACAACAAAGGCTATCATCACAAGATAGGCAAGTTTCACAACAACAAGCATAGTAAGTTTCACACAACTCAAAGTACTTTCATTTTATGCCAAAGTCCTGTTTTTAACCCCAAAGTACTACATACGTTAAGTTCTTTTTAAAAGAGATCCATTACTTTTATAAAAGTCACCCGACAATTCGTAGATTAGAACGACCAACCCACATTCCTTTTCAAAATCAAGTAACAACATTCTTTCCTAAGTTCCATTTTGCCTAGTTTCAATTACTCAAGCTTCTCATTTTCAAATGGTTTCATAGTTCATAAACTTAATCACTGATTCCTTTTAGAACAATCGAGTAATATATGTCTCACGCGAGAGTAGGTTATTCTTGTTTACAACATTCTTATTACAAAGAAATGCATGATCTAGAAAATGTAATATCATTTTGTCTCATCTTAGTTTCTATGCAGATTGAGGTTTCACTGGTTTTAATACGATACATCATTATTCAATACATTTTCCTTTATTAACGCCGCAGTTGGTCCTGTCGATACACATTCGATTTCCAAATCAAGAAACATTATCCCTTTAAATAAAACCAGTACTCATTACTCACGAACGAGGTTTCGCACAAACATCCACATTAAAACAAATAAGTTAAGTCTCTTATCTTATAAGATCAAGTCTCTTAACTTCTAACATCAAGAAACCATTTTCTTTACTTCTTAAGACATTATACCTAACTCCCATAAAGCTAGTATAACTCTTTTTAAAACCTTTAAAACTAAGTGTTACTCTCCTTCAAAACGATTTATAAATCTTTGAAATACATCAAGTTCTTTATTATAACTAGCCGCTATAATTCACATCGCTTACCTTTAAAACCACAAAGTATTTTCTTACCTACATAAAGTCATATAACCAACTTCCCATAAAGCCGTTATAACACTTTATGTTTTAAAAACAATCAAACACAAGCTTAACACACGACGCCTACCGCATCACATAGTTCACACATATCATGCTAGAAGAGATGGGAAGAGGTTCACATACCTCGCGACAATTTATCGACAATAAGCAAAATGCTCCAAGTACTACAACCTTGTTAGCCCTTTCCACTCCTCGAGTAATACGCTACTCTTAGTACTTTCACCTATAAAGGTCACAAACGCCTATTAACCCCAAAACACAAGTTTCTATCTTTCTACGTAAAATTCGGCAAAGACTCTCCCCGCAACAACAGAAATCTCCTCCTTCATCGAGGTCTGCCACCAAGCCAACCAGTGGTTTACACGCCTAACCTGACGGTACCATCCTACTCAAGAATCTACACAAGTCTATCGCAATACACCCCTATGTAAATACAGTCATTCTTTTCTTTATTCTTCAGCTTAAGTCAAAAGACATTGCCGAATACTAAGTATAGTTCCATATATAGTATACTTCAACTATATATTCTAACAAACATGTAATTTCCAATTACAATAGAAGGACAAGAGGTTTACCTCGATAAGCCCAAAATTATCCAAGTATAAAGTCGATCCCGAGCAACGCTTAGCTCCTACTCCGAGCGCTCCATACAACCCTTAGAAGTTCTAACTAACTTCTACTTACAACTTCAACAACTGAAGATTTCCTTGTGGTTTCGTGGCTAAAGGAAGTATAATCGTATTTTCCGGGCTTTTGTATGTGTAACCTCGGGAATACTACAAGGTATTTGGGCCAAGGCATTTGGACATTATAACAATACTAGGAGAGTATTTCTATACCACAACAAGGGTATTATACGAAACAACTAGGTTAGTGGGTACCCCACTACCAAGGCACCACAAAGTGGAGGGTGGCCTCTCGCCAAAGCTCCACAAAGGGGAGGATGGCTTTGGACGAATCACAAGCAAGAGGAGAGGAGGGTTTTCAAGACTGAAGTTTTTGGAACGGATGAAGTCTTCACACTTAGTGGGTATTTATAGCAAAACCAAAGGCCAACCAAGGCCAAGATCCTTCCAAGTGTATAGCAAGTGTAAGGACAAGATTGGCCAAGCGCACCCTAAACCCTACTCCACAAAACACTCCACAAAACAAGCCACAAAGCAAGGCACAAATCAGGCTAATCGGCCATGCCAACCAACCTCGACCGCCTCCAAATCGTCCAACGAGGTGACAAGTGTCACCTCCCGCTGGTCCAAAAATGTTTCGCCTCTCTGAAAAATCCGCAAAAATATAAACGACATAGCCGAATTTTTCCAACGTAAGTCGTGGAAACGCTTTCGCCGAAAAACGACTAAATCCGCACTGCGCTCAAAATGAATTCGCCAAGCCTAACGGTTCGAAAATTTCACGCACGCCCCCACGCATACTCGAAATACGGTATAACATTCTCCTTCCTTAGAAACATTCATCCGAACGCTCCTTCTAAGTCTCAAACAAACGCGGCGCCAAGATAGTCTTCACTACTATACTTACGAGAATCAAACATGCCACACCGCCACAAAATAACATGCAAGAAACCCAAATCCACGCCTAACGAGGAACCACCTCGCTTAGCACAAAAGTCCCCACCAAGGTCTAAAATATACTCCTTCGCACCTATATTTCACAAAAGAAATGATCACACACGCTCACTTCTCCTCTATCTCGCCGCACTTCTCAACACTCGAGCTCTTTCTAGATCCGCACTCACACTTCACAACGCTCGCTTTCCAACCCTGGAGTTACTACTCCAAACTCTGGCCATCTTACTACCTCGATTTCTAAGGCCATTCTCGGCCTTCACGAACCGATTCTCGAACATATCTATGAACTCATACGACGGTCATCTAAACTGGCCTAGCACCCTCGTGACTCGCCACCGCGACCACCTGCAGCTGACCCTTCCTCGAACGGACGCGGTTGGCCCGCAACATGGCCCCAACCCGACCCATCAGAGCGCCAACTCCCGCCTCCGACAACACATCATGGAAGCTACCACTTCCATCTCACACTATCCGCATTTTTAAATCACACTATAGCACAAGGCTATCCGAACATAACACTTAACACATCATTAACATCAATACATACAAGTATCTATGTGGTTAAGGATATACTCAAACTAGGCGGTTCAAGGACCGCTAAAATCGAACTTCCAACGCGACTTACCGTGGCCCGCAATCGCCTAGTAGTCAGGTTATCCTACCACACCCTTCGGCCTCGCCATATGGCCTCGCTGGTCGCAAGAATAACAAGCTCCTCGTACTACGACACTCCCAAACGCGGTCACTACATCGACCACACCGAGGTAGGGTGATCGATCCGCCAACACCCCTACTCCCAACATCCAAACCCGGGAGCCCCGACCGCCCTCGAATATCCTGCGGTCCCGGCGTCGCGAGGACCACTGCGAACGGCGGAGGTACATAACTAGTTCGCATCGAGGCGGTCCGCCTCAAAGTCGCCAAATATCCGGCCGCCTTGGCCTTCTTCTCGCCGGAAGCCGTCCACCTGCCGACCGCGCCTCGCACCTGCCGTGCATGAGCTCAATGCGGCAACGCCCATGCCCTACCAAGAGAAACACCCGCACAAGACTCGCCATATAATCATCTAGCCCGCGACGAGCGACGCACCCTATCTTCCATATTCGCAACTAGCGCAGGACATATCGAGCCAAAGAATCGAACTCGACATTGTACTTCGACAGGCGCTCTCGTCTCGCAGAATAAAAATTACCCGCGTCCTCATCCATGAGGCAAGAAGTGCGAGGAAAGCCCCAAAACTCATTCCATATCACGGAGGTGCATGCTCTCCCGAAAGCTCCCACGATCAAACCAATCGATCGCGTATCACGCAGCCGACGCGAACCGGGCGTCACAGACTCGGTTCAAGCTTGATCACCCGCACGATCCTTCAGAATCGACGGATGAACTCCTCGCGATCATCCTCGTGCCTCACCAGAACTCAAGCGCTACAACTCCAAAATCTCGTGAGCCTCAAACTATTCGCTTTCGTGCACCACAAAGCCGCTGAACTGAATCGCCAGATCCACTGCTCTCATATTCGCCACAACCTCGCCAATAATCGCCATCTCCTCGCGACCCATCTCTCGCTTCCGCATCAGGACCGGAGGCTCGTGTATCAGAGTCTCATCACCGGCCGCGCTTAAACTCGCTGGCCGGGCGGCCGCAACTCGCCGCCGGAAGCACTGCTCGTGTATCGATCGCTCGCGCCTGACTTCTCAGATCTCACTAGCAGCCTCCTTTGGCCTTGCCCACTGGCCCGGCCTTGCGCGAGGCATAATCGTAAAAACGACACGCCGAGAGGTCCAACTTATAACACATTTCTAAGGCACGATCTCGTAATGAGAAGAATAGAAACCAATCCTAAATGTCCTATAGCCTCCTCGATTATAGACGTGGTGCACAACACATCGATAATCAAGATTCTACTGTACACGGCCTGTCAGACACTTTCTCGAGGACTAATCGCTCGATACCACTATGTCACACCCCAAATTGCCCGTGGATCGTGCCTTACCCCGGCACCCTAGTGATACAACATCGAGAAAAACCATGAAATAAAAACTTAGACATGCAACAATAGTTATAATAATAAACAGCAACTAAAACAATACGCTTTCAAAGATATACATAAAACCCGAATACTCAATCCTTTTACAACCCCGCCCACAACAAGATTACATGCACTTAAGATTTACAACGACTATGACGGACAGGCCCCGCCATACCTCAATGTACAAGAACCTACAACTCGTGGGAAACACATACCAAAAAGATAAGCCTCCGAGAAACTGAGCTTCCTAATACGCCGAATCGTGATCCTATGAGCGAGGATCCACGACCGATGTACCTCTACCGCGCATGAACTGTTATACCCGTAGTTCCCGGTATGTATGCGAGGACGCATTTGAGAATACGATGAAAGATTGGAGCGAAGAAAGAGGCGATTTCTCCACTAAAAGTTTCCTGCCAGGAAGGAAAAAGGTTCGTTAATGGGAATTGGATTCCCGATTTGGTATTCTGACTTCCGGAATATTAGAGAATTATGGAATTTTATTTTTGAAATGGTCACGCTGGGCCCACTGAGAAATTTACTGCTTTGGGGCCCACTTTGTTTTTGAGATTTTGGCCATCAGGATATTTTCTAAGATGTTTTATTTTGTCCAATATGAGGGTGACACGTGTCACCCCGCCAGTGGCTCGCCGAATGGCATTTGTGCACAACACCCTGCCAGAGTCGCTTCGACTAAACGCTTTACATAACTCATGAGGGAAAATTCCGCTATGTCTTTTTTATTTTTATGGATTTTTCCGAGAGACGGAACATTTTGGACCAACGAGAGGGCGCACTTGGCACCCTCTCATGGCGGGCAAGGTGGGCGCTGACGACTTTGGGTGTCAAGTGGTAGATATTTTTGTAGATATTTGTAGGGTTTTAAGGAGTAGGTCTAGGGGCACTTGGGTGAATCTTGGCCTTACACTTGTGTAGCACTTGGCTAGATCTTGGCCATTGGTTGGCCTTGGCTTGTAGTATAAATACCCTCCCTTTGATGAACTTCTTCATCCATAAATTTGCCTAAGTCTTCAAAGCTCTCCTTCTCCCTCCCTCAGGTTGAGTTCGGCCATGGCCTCCCTCAGGCCGAGAGCACCCCTCTCTGTGGTGCTAGCCGAGAGTGTAACCCCTAGCCTAGTTGTTGATAATACCCCCTTTGTGGTGTAGAAATACTCTCAAAAGTATCATATAATGCCCAAATTACCTTAGATACCTTGTTGTATTCTAAGGTTATACCTATACTAAAAGCCCGTAAATACTATTATACTTCCCGTCACCACAAACCGAAACCCTAGGAAAATCTCCATAGTCATTGAGTATTGTGTGTTTGGTTAGAACTTCTAAGCGTGGTTTAGAGCGGTCGAGCGCTGAGTCGAGCTAAACGATTGCCTGTGATCGACTTTAAACTCTGATAATTACGGCTTATCGAGGTAATTATCTTGTCCTCTATTGTAATTGGAAATTACATATTGTTAGAATATATAGTCAGTATACTATATATAGAATCAACGTAGTTATCGGGCAATGTCTTGCGACTTAAGCCCAAGAATCGAATCGAACTGCTTTTACATAGGATCAGACATAAAGAGTTTGTAGCTTTTCCGTGAAGTAGAATTGTACCCGTCGTTAGACGTAACCCCGGTTGGCTTCGTAGCTACTAAAGCGAGAGATTTACGCTGGCGTGTGAGGCCGAATTTTCTGCAGTAATGTTCGCGATAAGGTCTAAATGTTAATAAGCGCCTCGTGGCCTTATAGTCAAGTACTACGATGACGCGATCTATCGCTAAGGAGTAGCCGACGGCTTGAAGTACTGAGCGCTTTGCTATTAGTCGATACTGCCGCGAGGTATGTGAACCTTTTCCTACCTCTTCTAGCATGATATGTGTGAACTATGTAGCACGGCAGACGATACGCAAACGATTTGATTGTTTAAAACATAAAGTGTTATAACGCTTTACGGGAAGTTGGTTATAATACTTTATGTTGGTAAGAAAGTACTTCGGTCTTGAAAAGGTAATCGATTTGAACTATAATCGCTTGTTATGTGTTAATAAAGAACTTGAAGTATTTCAAAAGATTTTTGAATCATTTCAAAGCAGAAGTAATATTTGGTTTTTGAAAACTTAAGAGTTATACTAGCTTTACGGGAAGTTAGTATAACGCTTAAGAATGTTTTATCGATTTCGAAATCGTAACGTATCGACAAACCATCGCAAATACATTAAAAGGAAATGTTTTGAATAATTAAGTATTATTAAAACCAAGAGAAACTTCCATCCGCATGTAAGCTAAGATGAGACAAAATGATATTTCCTAGATCATGGTCAGAATAAGATTGTTATAAACAAGATATCCTACTCACATATAAGGCTTATGTTTCTCGATTGTTTAAAGGAGAATTATATTCTTAAATGAATAAGACTATGAACTACTTAACCCTTTCAAAAAAATGAGAAACTTGAACATTGAAATTAGGCAAACTTGAACATTGGAAAAGAATGTTGCTACTTGATTTTACAAAGAGAAGTAATTGATTTATCAGAAAGATAATCACTCTATTTTCATATACTACGTATCAGGTGACTTTGTAATGTAACGATCTTTTAAAGAGTTAATGTATGAAGTACTTTGGGGATAAAACCCGATCTTGTTAATCATATAGTAGAAGGTACCTCGTGGTGAACAACTTGATTGTATTGGCTTGTGATAGCCTTGTAATACTTTCTTGATTGCTTTGATAAGTAAACGTGTTAGACGCTACGCGTGTTAGTATCTCGCGATGTTCGGGTAGCGGGTTTCTGATTATGCTTATTAACTATCACGTTATGATAGTATTGTGGCATTCACCTCTCGAGATGATTCCGGTTGTCGCCTCCACGCGGGTAGACTCAAAGCGTCGACGGACCTATGATTCGAGAATACCTACGCAGTCCCGGCCTACGCGAGCTACGAGTTCCGTGTTAGTGTACGCCCTTACGGGCACGCGTCCATGCGGGCTACGCGATCGCGTTCGTGATCGACGCCGGGAGTAGCTACCGATGCGGGAATACCTCACGCGGCCGACGAGATTGGCCTACGCGAGTCAGCGGAGTTCCGTGGTTAGACGCTGCATATCGACATCGCGCAAGCGGCCGCCTTTGATCACGTGATCGCCTAGACAGATCTTATGATACGCTTCATGACCTTGTTGGTACCGTGGGTTTTAGTAGTCGGCTATGCCTTCGCATTTACCCCGCATGAGATATTATGACACGCGCGGGACCCGTGTTCATGTGTTCCACGGTGCTTTATATCATAGATCGCCGCAGCGAGGAAGGTATTCCACGCATGATTGATGCTGTGGCCCGAGACCCATTGTTATACTTCGAGTGATGACTGAGGCGCGAGTCCCTAACTCGACATGACGGCTTGGTTGTAAACCGTAGTTCGTTATCATACATTGTCTCGCTTTATATGATCGCTATGATTTCATTTACGATGTATTTTCGCCACATACTGCACTGGTTGATCGACTCCTTCGGGGCCGCTCATTCCGCAGTCGAGGTACACCGCCGCTGATCCTAGCTCGTGGTCACAGCCAGCTTGGGAAGCTCCGCTTCTCCGAGGCTTATTCGCATAGTCCCCTCGCTGTCGAGGTGCTACATTCGTGGTACGACGGCCCCGCCCCGCCGTTGTTGTCATATCTTTCGTAGAGGTCCAGTAGTCACCGCGGTGGTTGTAAAAAGGATTAAACTGCTCATGTTGAAAAAGTTGTCATTTTTATATACGCCAAAGGCAAGTTTTTCTCGCATCATTGTTTCATATTTCATAATATGTCTTGTATCGCTTTATGTTCCCGACACTCGATGTTGTATCACCAGGTGCCCGGTAGGCACCAACACGCCCGGATCGTCGTGACAAAAGTGGTATCGTGAGCGCTTAATCCTCTGAAAGTGTCTACGCATCAGATCCGAGTTCGACATCGCGTCAGGCACCACACCAATAATCGTGAGGCTATAGGATATTTAGGATTGGTTTCTATTCTTCTCACTCGAGATCGTGCCTTAGAGCCGTGTTGTAAGTCGACCTCCGACGAAATTCATTCCTTATCGCTATGCCTCCGCAGTAGGCCCGCCCAGAGGCGCGCACCGGCGGAGCCGCGAGTCGAGTTCGTGGGTCATGAGGGCACACGCCCAATCATTACCTAGGGTAGTGCTTCATTCGGGATTTTCTCGCGACGCCACTAGCCCCAAAGAGAGTTTAGCACGGCGACGACGGCTTCCTATCGCGCCCATGATATTTGAACCTTCGCCCCACGATCGAACAAGTGAATATAGATTGCAAAGAGGCGACTCGCATTAGCTATGGATTTGGCTACCAGAGATTATACCGATGTACCACGCAGTCTTGATGACTACCTAAGAGAGGGTGTGCAAGAGTAATTCTTCATTGGCTTGAGCATGGCCTGTACACGCTTATGTGCAGTCGAAAACGTAGAGATCGACGCGTTAACCAAGGCGATGTAAGAGGCCGAGCAGCAAGCGTCCTTCAGAACTTTCGCGAGTATACCTTAAGTGCTATGTTCGATAGCAAAGTGTTAGTTGTGATTTGAAATCATGGTTGTTTAACCGAGTAAGATTTTGGGGATAGAGAAAGTGCGAGCCTTAGAGCTTTATACGTAGAGAGACCTTAGAGGCAGGCCATCTCGAGAAAAAGGTGTAGGTTATGTTTGACTTTATCTGAGTGCATAGTGCACGTGAGTTATGCTGGGACAGTCCCTAGTAGCGTGGAATGAAAGAGGGTAGCCGAGCTAAGAAGACCGCCAGGTTTTCGTAACGCGATTAGCGAGATTGTTCCGGGAAGCTAGTATGACGCGCTGGCCGGTCGGGTTGAGGCCACGCGCGTCAACCCGCGCTTTGGTGCGCGGGTCAGCTTGTGGTCCCGCCAGGTAGGGTCACGAGGGTGTTAGGCCCATGTTCGCTAACCCGCAGACGAAGTTCGTGGATTTATTCGACCGCGGGTCGGTCGACGGGGCAGCCCATCGCGTTCTTCGCTCGAACCGCTTACTACCGTGTTGAGTTATCCGGGCTGAAAGGTCGCACGGTGCCTACCTTCACCTTATGTCGCAAACAAGCCCGTGTCAGGCTATTTTCGCTTTCTAAAAGTTTACCAGCAGGTTAGGAACTCAGCAGTCTCAGACCGCATTCGCCTCGCCGTTTCGATTTCGTGATAGTCGCGGGATTGTTGTCTCCTCGTGGAGGTAGTGTTTGATCTACCATTTCGTTGTTCGATGTCGCCACGGCCTCAGGGGCAGAAGTGTAAGCTGCCGGCCGATTGGTTCGATGTCGGCGTTCGATAGTTGATCAGCTTGTTCCACAGACCGCGGATGTGTAAAGCTCGCCTGTGTTAAGTTCCGCAAATTCGCAGGAATCGCGTATGATAATCGGCGACGACGCTAGAGTTCGTGCCGACGGTCGGTCTTCTTGAAAGTACCACCCCTGACAGGTGTGACGAGTTTTGGAAATGTAAGGAACTTAGCCCGAGTTACTTGGGCCTTTAAGAGTTCATGTGAAGCATAGGCCAGTTGCTTATATGTTAGCTTTGCCGTCCGACTTAGAGGCAGGACGTCCTGGCCTTTCAGACAGTGATGTTCGGGAAATATCGAAGATCCATCCGCAGTGTTCCCGCACGATGCCCACGAAAGAGATAGTAACCCCGAAGTTTTGGAAACTAAAGCAGATCGTAAATGTGGTAAGCGGTTCGAGCGCATTTACGCTTCAATGATCGACGCAGCCGGCACTATTTGTTGGGTCGCTGAGCAAGGCTCGCCACAAAGTGACCAAAGTGGTGATTTTAGAGGTGTTTCCTCGTAGAATTGGATAGAAGTATGTTGCCCAAGTATTATATGTGGCAACTTATGGCAGGATTGTTTAGTAAGTATAAAAAGTGAAGACTATATCACGCACGATGTTTTGAGATTTAGAAGGAACATCTCGGACGCATGTTTCTGGGGAATAATGTTATACCCCGTAGTTCCCGGTATGTATGCGAGGACGACGCATTTATGAATAATGGCATGTAAAGATCGGAAAGGAAGAAAGAGTGATTTCTCCACTAAAAGTTTCCGCTTTGCGAAGGAAAAGGTTCGTTAACGGGAATCGATTCCCGCATTTGGTATTCTGACTTCGAATATTAGAGAATTATGGAATTTTATTTTTGAAATGGTCACGGGCCCACGGAGAAATTTACTGGCTTTGTGGGCCCACTTTGTTTTCTAGATTTTGGCCATCAGGATATTTTCGAAGATGTTTTATTTTAATACGAGGTGACACGTGTCACCCCGCCAGTGGCTCGCCGAATGGCATTTGTGCACAACACCTTGCCAGAGTCGTTGACTAAACGCTTTACATAACTTCAGCAGGGAAAATTCCGCCATGTCTTTTCTTATTTTTATGGATTTTTCCGAGAGACTAACATTTTGGACCAACGAGGGCGCACTTGGCACCCTCTCATCAGTGGGCAAGGGCGGCTGACGACTTCAGTGCCAAGTGGTAGATATTTTTGTGTAGATATTTGCAGGTTTTACGAGTAGGGTCTGGGCACTGGGTGAATCTTGGCCTTACACTTGTGTAGCACTTGGCTAGATCTTCGCCATTGGTTGGCCTTGGCTTGTAGTATAAATACCTCCCTTTGATGAACTTCTTCATCCATAAATTTGCCTAAGTCTCAAAGCTCTCCTTCTCCCTCCTCAGGTTGAAGTTCGCCATGGCCTCCTGTGGCCGAGAGCACCCTCTCTGTGGGTGCTAGCCGAGAGTGTAACCCCTAGCCTAGTTGCTTTCAGATAATACCCCTTGTGGTGTAGAAATACTCTCAAAAGTATTGTTATAATGCCCAAATTACCTTAGCCAGATACCTTGTTGTATTCTAAGGTTATACCTATACTAAAAGCCCGTAAATACTATTATACTTCCCACTACCACAAACCGAAACCCTAGAAAATCTCCATAGTCCGCTGGAGTATTGTGTGTTGGTTAGAACTTCTGGGTGGCTTAGAGCTGGTCGAGCGCCTGAGTCGAGCTAAACGATTGCCCAGATCGACTTTAAACTCTGATAATTACGGGCTTATCGAGGTAATTATCTTGTCCTCTATTGTAATTGGAAATTACATATTGTTAGAATATATAGTCAAGTATACTATATATAGAATCGAACGTAGTTATCGGCAATGTCTTGCGACTTAAGCTCAAGAACCGAATCAATCGCTTTTTACATAGGATCAGACATGAGGCTTGCGTAGCTTTTCGTGAAGTAGAATTGTACCCGTCGTTAGATTGTAACCCCCGTTGGCTTCGTAGTCGCCTCGCAAAGCGAGGAGATTTACGCTGCTGTGGGGAGCGTGCCAATTTTCGCAGAATGTTCTCGCGATAAGGTCTAAATGTTAATAAGCGCCGTGGCCTTATAGTCAAGTACTACGATGACGCGACCATCGCCAAGGAGTAGCCGACTTTCAAGTACTTGAGCGCTTTGCTATTAGTCGATACTCGCCGCGAGGTATGTGAACCTTTCCTACCTCTTCTAGCATGATATGTGTGAACTATGTAGTACGGCAGACGCATACGTGCTAAACGATTTGATTGGTTTAAAACATAAAGTGTTATAACGCTTTACGGAAGTTGGTTATAACAAATTTATGTTGGTAAGAAAGTACTTGGTCTTGAAAAGGTAATCGATTTGAACTATAATCGCTTGTTATGTGTTAATAAAGAACTTGAAGTATTTCAAAAGATTTTTGAATCATTTCAGTTAAGAAGTAATATTTGGTTTTTGAAAACTTAAGAGTTATACTAGCTTTACGGGAAGTTAGGTATAACGGCTTAAGAATGTTTTATCGATTTCGAAATCGTAACGTATCGACAAACCATCAAATACATTAAAAGGAAATGTTTTGAATAATTAAGTATTATTAAAACCAAGAGAAACTTCCATCCGCATGAAGCTAAGATGAGACAAAATGATATTTCCTAGATCACGTCGTCAGTAATAAGATCATATAAACAAGATATCCTACTACATATAAGGCTTATGTTTCTCGATTGTTTAAAGGAGAATTATATTCTTAAACGAATAAGACTATGAACTACTTAACCCTTTCAAAAAATGAGAAACTTGAACATTGAAATTAGGCAAACTTGAACATTGGAAAAGAATGCGTCTACTTGATTTTACAAAGAGAAGTAATTGATTTATCAAAAAGATAATCACTCTATTTTCATATACTACGTATCAGGTGACTTTCATAATGTAACGATCTTTTAAAGAGTTAATGATGAAGTACTTTGGGATAAAACCCGATCTTGTTAATCATATAGTAGAAGGTACCTCGTGTGAACAACTTGATCAGATTGGTTTGTGATAGCCTTGTAATACTTTCTTGATTGCTTTGATAAGTAAACGTGTTAGATGCTACGTGTTAGTATTCGCGATGTCTGGGTAGCCGGTTTCCTTGATCATGCTTATTAACTATCACCGTTATGATAGTATTGTGGCATTCACCTCGAGACGATTCCGGGTTGCTGCCCCACGCGGTAGACTCAAAGTGGTCGATGGACCTATGATTCGAGAATACCTCACGCAGTCCCGGGCCTACGCGAGCTACGAGTTCCGTGTTAGTGACGCCCTTACGGGCATGCGCGTCCACGTGGCTACGCGATCGCTCCGTGACGACGCCGGAGTAGCTACCTCGATGCGGGAATACCTCACGCGGCCGACGAGATTGGCCTACGCGAGTCGCGGAGTTCCAGGTTAGACGCGCATATCGATATCGCGCGCAAGTGGCCTTTGATCATGTGACGGTTCAGACAGATCTTATGATACGCTTCATGACCTTGTTGGTACCGTGGGTTTTAGTAGTCGGCTATGCCTTCGCATTTACCCCGCACAGAGATATTATGACACAGCGGACCCGTGTTCATGCAGGTTCCATGGTGCTTTTATATCATAGATCGCCAGCGGCGGAAGGTATTCCACGCATGATTGATGTCATGGCCCGAGACCCATTGTTATACTCGAGTGATGACTGAGGGCGAGTCCCAACTTGATACATGACGGCTTGGTTGTAAATCGTAGTTTGGTTATCATACATTGTCTCGCTTTATACGATCGCTATGATTTCATTTACGCATGTATTTTCGCACATACTCTGCACTGTAGATCGACCTCCTTCGGGGCCGCGTCATGCCGCAGTCGAGGTACACCCGCCGTTGATCCTAGCCTCGTGGTCACAGCCAGCGCTTGGGAAGCTCCGCTTTCTCCGAGGCTTATTCGCATAGTCCCCTGTCGTAGGTGCTTACATTCGTGGTACGACGGCCCCGCCCCGCCGTTGTTGTCATATCTTTCGTAGAGGTCCAGAGTATCGCTGGGCGTGGTTGTAAAAAGGATTAAACTGCTCATGTTGAAAAAGTTGTCATTTTTATATATGCCAAAGGCAAGTTTTTCTCGATCATTGTTTCATATTTCATAATATGTCTTGTATCGCTTTATGTTCACGATTACTGATTTTGTATCACCAGGTGCGCCGGTAAGGCACCATCCACGCCCGGATCGGTCGCGGATATTTAACGCACTTCGGCGAGGTCAAGATAACAGTACCAAGTATGTGAAATCAGAATATCGCAGCTTAAATCATAACATATATAAAGCAGAGACATGATGATAACCAAAGTACAAGACGCAACATAAAAGCCAAGTCGTGGACTCACGCCTCAAAGTCACCACTCAAAATATAACTACGGGTCTCACGCCCACCACATCCATCATGTTCGTGATCATGGCCACATGCCCCCGAATCGTGACGGTAGACATGTCCATGATGCAACACACACAAGCGCCGCACGGCCACATGCCCGGACATCAGACGGTAGATACGCCCATGTAACCTCAATAACAATATACTGGGTGGTCAACCCGCCGCACGCCACATGCCCCGAATATCGTGACGGTGTAGACACGCCCATGTTGCAAGAATAACCATATATCGGTAATCAACCCGCCGCACGCCGCATGCCCCGGACATCAGACGGCAGATACGTCCATGTGACATCAACAACAAGACAAGAATCAAAATGGAAACATACCCGTGGAATTCTCCATCACCGCCAAGACGCCCAAGTAAGTTCTCAACAAGTCAACCGCCTCTATCGAGAGACGCCAGAATACGTAAATACCACACTTGCACAACAAAGGCTATCATCACAAGCATAGGCAAGTTTCACACAACTCAAAGTACTTTCATTTTATGCCAAAGTCCGGTTTTTAACCCCAAAGTACTACATACGTTAAGTTCTTTTAAAAGAGATCCATTACTTTATAAAAGTCACCCGATAATTCGTAGTATTAGAAACGACCAACCCACATTCCTTTTCAAAATCAAGTAACAACATTCTTTTCCTAAGTTCCATTTGCCTAGTTTCAATTACTCAAGCTTCTCATTTTCAAATGGTTTCATAGTTCATAAACTTAATCACTGATTCCTTTTAGAACAATTGAGTAATATATGTCTCACGCGAGAGTAGGTTATTCTTGTTTACAACATTCTTATTACAAGAAATCATGATCTAGAAAATGTAATATCATTTTGTCTCATCTTAGTTTCTATGCAGATTTAGGTTTCACCGGTTTTAATACGATACATCATTATTCAATACATTTTCCTTTATTAACGCTGCAGTTGGTCTGTCGATACACATTCCGATTTCCAAATCAAGAAACATTATCCCTTTAAATAAAACCAGTACTCATTACTCACGAATGAGGTTTCACAAACATCCACATTAAAACAAATAAGTTAAGTCTCTTATCTTATAAGATCAAGTCTCTTAACTTCTAACATCAAGAAACCATTTTCTTTACCTCTTAAGACATTATACCTAACTCCCATAAAGCTAGTATAACTCTTTTTAAAACCTTTAAAACCAAGTGTTACTCTCCTTCAAAACGATTTATAAATCTTTGAAATACATCAAGTTCTTTATTATAACTAGCCGCTTATAATTCACATCGCTACCTTTAAAACCACAAAGTATTTTCTTACCTACATAAAGTCGTTATAACTAACTTCCCATAAAGTCGTTATAACACTTTATGTTTTAAAACAATCAAACACGCTTAACACATGTACGCCTACCGCACTACATAGTTCACACATATCATGCTAGAAGAGATAGGAAGAGGTTCACATACCTCGCGACGATTTATCGACAATAAGCAAAATGCTCCAAGTACTACAACCTTGCTAGCCCTTTCCACTCCTCGAGTAGTAATACGCTACTCTTAGTACTTTCACCTATAAAGGTCACAAACGCCTATTAACCCCAAAACACAAGTTTCTATCTTTCTACGTAAAATTCGGCAAAGACCTCCCCCGCAACAACAGAAATCTCCTCCTCTATCGAGGCCGGCTACTAAGCCAACCATGGGGTTTACACGCCTAACCTGACGTACCATCCTACTCAAGAACTCTACACAAGTCTACTGCAATACACCCCATGTAAATACTCGCTTCTTTTCTTTATTCTTCAGCTTAAGTCAAAAGACATTGCCGAATACTAAGTATAGTTCCATATATAGTATACTTCAACTATATATTCTAACAAACATGTAATTTCCAATTACAATAAGGACAAGAGTGTTTACCTCGATAAGAACAAAATTATCCTAGTATTAAGTCGATCCTGAGCATCGCTTAGCTCCTACTCCGAGCGCTCCATTCCACCCTTAGAAGTTCTAACCAACTTCTACTTACAACTTCAACAACGGTGAAGATTTCCTGTGGTTTCAAGTGGCTAAAGGAAGTATAATCGTATTTTCCGGCTTTTGTATGTTGTAACTCGGGAATACTACAAGGTATTTGGGCCAAGGCATTTGGACATTATAACAATACTAGAGAGTATTTCTATACCACAACAAGGGTATTATACGAAACAACTAGGCTAGTGGGTACCCACGCCAAGGCACCACAAAGGGAGGGGCCTCTCGCCAAAGCTCCACAAAGGGGAGGGATGGATTTTGGACGAATCACAAGCAAGAGGGAGAGGGAGGGTTTTCAATACTTTGACGTTTTGGAATGGATGAAGTCTTCACACTTGTGGGTATTTATAGCAAAACCAAAGGCCAACCAAGGGCCAAGATCCTTCCAAGTGTATAGCAAGTGTAAGGACAAGATTAAGCCAAGTGCACCCTAAACCCTACTCCACAAAACACTCCACAAAACAAGCCACAAAGCAAGGCACAAATCAAGGGGCCAATCGGCCAAGGCCAACCAACCTCGACCGCCTCCAAACTGTCTAACGAGGTGACAAGTGTCACCTCCCGCTGGTCCAAAAATGTTTCGCCTCTCTAAAAATCCGCAAAAATATAAATGACATAGCCGGAATTTTTCCAACGTAGTCAGGAAACGCTTCGCCGAAAACGACTCAAATCGGCACTGTGCCCAAAATGAATTCGGCCAAGCCTAATGAAGTTCGAAAATTTCTACGTACGTCCCCCACGTACATACTCTGGAAATACGGGGTATAACAAGGGTTCCAATAGCCAATAAACCTATCAAACCTCATAATATATAACTCATGCTTGCTAATATCCATAACTACAATAATAAGTAAACCTTAATTGCTAAAACGACAAGATTATACCTTAACAAGCCCTTAAAAATTCCAAGATTCAAAGTCGCTCCTTAGCAAATTCTAGCTCCTTTCCCTATGTTCCAATCCGCCCAAGCACTCCTTAGCCTATGAAGAACCCATCTTCAAGTTCCAACTTCAAAGTCAAGAACTCTAAGTATCCGCTTGCGACTAATACGAAACGCTATTTTTCCAAATCTTTCTATCGAGATATCCTTACAATACCCTTAGGACATTGGGTTTAAGTCTCAAGCAACCATTAAGGGCTTTGAACATAAGTGACTTTGGGGTATTGAACAAAGAGCAAAAGGGCAAACATTGAGTTCCGAGGCTATCAATGCACACATGGAAAGTCCCTTTGATGAGGAGCTTAAAGCCAAGGTTAAGTCCTCAAGAGCTAGAGCAAACACTCATCGAAGCGTAAAGACACTTCATAAGGCAGAAGTCAAGACAGAAACACTTGATTGGAAGTGATAGATGCTCCAAATACTTTCATAGCTTGATCAAAAGGAGTAATGTCAGGAACTCAATTAACTTTCTTGTAAAAGCTAATGGTACTATCACTACATCACCAGAAGAAGTTAGGAAGTTGCTTGTTGAATTCTACAAAGATCTATTAGGTACTTCCCGACCACTCATCACACACCCCAACCCCGTGGATCGTGCCCTACCCGCACTCTTCTACCTTAACAATACAAGTAAATCGGAAATTAAAAACACCTCATTTTTTTAAAACAACCAGACGCGTGGCGGCAAAGCCGATAAGGCTGCCATATATACATAAACAAAAGACACTACACCGCATATAAGTCCAATCCCACATACGAATACGCACTTAGGAGTTAAATCAAATACGACGGACAAGGCCCCGCTGCACCCAAAACTATACAAAGCCTCATCAAGGACATATACCAAAGATAAACTACTAATGAAGGAGCTTATCCAAAACCCCGAGCAGATCCTACACTGACGATCACCGAATCACAGACCTAAACTCACAGATTTAACGCAGCCTCGGGGAGGTCAGTACGAAGAATGTACCAAGTATGTCAACAATAAGTACTGTAATAAAATCATAGCAGTCTAAATAACACAGGAGACATGTATGATATCCAACCTACAATACATAACACATAAGCAAATATATCAAGTCGTGACGCAGCCCTCAAAGTCATTACTCAATATAACCACGGGTCTCACGCCCATAATATCAATCACGTACGTGGAATCCTTCCTCACCGCCATCCATGATGTAATAACACCAATAAGGATACATGAACACCAAGTCCCACCCGTGTCCTCAATACCTCGTGGTCCCATGCCCCTAATCCCACCTCAGAAAAGATGACCAAAGGGTAACACAAACAACCGGACATATATGATCATCAAAATACAACACATCAGGCCTTACTAACAATGAGTAAACAGAGTATCCTTACAATATAAACTAGAAGCTCATGATCAAGCAGACCATCCGTCGCAGATCATTTAGCAATCCTATTCCTCGGGACCATTTCACCCGCGTAGGTCGCGTGGACCCGCGAGGTATTCTCGCATAGGTCGGACCCGCGCGCACGGACTATTTCACCCGCATAAGCCCTTTCGACCCGCATGAGGTATTCCTCGCGATAGGACTATTTCACCCGCATAAGCCCTTACGGACTCGCGTGAGGTATTCCTCGTGATAGGTCGGACCCGCCCGCACGGGACTATTTCACCCGCATAAGCCCTACGGACTCGCGTGAGGTATTCCTCGCGATCGTGGGTAGCAAATCCACTAATTATGCAAATGCCACAAACCCGGGAATGACCCAAACGACCGATATAACAATAGCACACAACCGCTATTTCCAGACACATAGGCAAATCCTTAATTACAAGCCAAAGTCCTTACCAAGGCACACTTAGAATAATTCTCTTTAACAAGCCAAAGTACTTATCAAGGCATACATAGAATAATTCTCTTTTAACAAGTCAAAGTACTTATCAAGGCACACTTAGACAAATTCTCAATTTATCAAGCCAAAGTACTAATCAAGGCATACATAGAATAATTCTCTTTTAACAAGTCAAAGTACTTATCAAGGCACACTTAGACAAATTCTCAATTTATCAAGCCAAAGTACTAATCAAGGCATACATAGAATAATTCTCTTTTAACAAGTCAAAGTACTTATCAAGGCACACTTAGACAAATTCTCAATTTATCAAGCCAAAGTACTAATCAAGGCATACATAGAATAATTCTCTTTAACAAGTCAAAGTACTTATCAAGGCACACTTAGACAAATTCTCAATTTATCAAGCCAAAGTACTAATCAAGGCATACATAGAATAATTCTCTTTAACAAGTCAAAGTACTTATCAAGGCACACTTAGACAAATTCTCAATTTATCAAGCCAAAGTACTAATCAAGGCATACATAGAATAATTCTTTAACAAGTCAAAGTACTTATCAAGGCACACTTAGACAAATTCTCAATTTATCAAGCCAAAGTACTAATCAAGGCATACATAGAATAATTCTCTTTTAACAAGTCAAAGTACTTATCAAGGCACACTTAGACAATTTCTCAATTTATCAAGCCAAAGTACTACATACGTACATTCTTTTATAAAAGACTCCTTTCTATGTAAAGCCCCAAGATACTAACACCCGTAGTATCAAGGCGTGTCTATTTTTCAAAGTAAGTTACTACACTTTTAGAAAACTCATTTCAAAGCTTGAAATCAAGTAACTCCAAATTTTCACAATCTAGGCAACTTATGCCGATTTAATCAAAATAGACAACTTTCTAAACCTTCCATAAAACCGTTATAACCAACTTCTCATAAAGCCGTTATAACCCTTTATGGTTTTAGACTTATCCATTCCTTCAATAACCAAGAGACTTTTGCTATTAAAACCAAGTATCACATACTTACAAATCAAGTTCTTAACTTTCAAAATACTTCAAGTCTCTTAATAGTTAGAAAACAAGTTTTCTTCTACTTTTTAAACCTCAAGTAACTTCACCCTTAACACAAGTTACTTCTCTTAAATCATGCCATTTCTCCACTTTTAAATCAAATAAGTAAATCACTCCTTTGACTCCCCTAAAGTCATTATGATGACCTTTAGGTTTTAGAACTAAGGCACTAGCCAAAAGATTTGGAAACCACTTCCTTTTTAAGACCACATGTACTTTAAGTAAAATACCTTCACTTTTAAGAATCCAAACTTCATCAAGAGAATGGATTCTACAACTTGCAATCTAAACATCAAAGTACAATCAAGGAAGTACATAGAACAAATTCTATTTTAGGCAATCCAAATACAACCAAGGAATGGATCATTTAAGAGTAAAACTTACTTTCTTTATTCTAAGGAATCATGCTGTAAGAGAGATAGTTCACATACCTTTCGCTAAATCCTCAAGCTGCCGAATACACCGCGTGAAGTTGTCAACCTAAAATGGTCACAACAAGACTATCAACTTCTAGTCTCTATGTAGAATAATACTAAGTATTTAGTCTCTAATTCTACGGAAAATCTGTAGCACTTCCTTTGTTTCTACTCACTTTGCCACCTTTTCAAGGCAGAATACAATAACCAACAAGCCACATTTAAGGCTCCAAACAACAACCAAACAAAGGGGATTACACGCCTTACAATACGTAAAATTCCGCCCCACACCATAATAAATAGTGAATATGCCAAAAGCCATTCTACCAACCTCTAGAACAACACTAAGTCTTTTTCAATCCTTCTTACAATTCCAAGTTCTAAGGTCTAACATGTTATATAGTCTAAACAACTTCAACAACTACAATTTCCTTCTTTATACAACATGCGACGCTTAGACTAATAATCGACTAGAATTGAAATCTTAAAGTTAAACATGCTAGATTTCGGATTAGGGTTCCAATTGCCAATAAACATATCAAACTTCATACTATATAACACATGCTTGCTAAAATCCATAGCTATAACAATAAGTAAGTCTTAACTACTAAAACGACAAAATTTATACCTTTATAAGCCCTTAAAATTTCCAAGATTCCAAAGTCGCGCCTTAGCGATTCTTAGCTCCTTTACTTAGGTTCCAACTGGCCCAAGCACTCCTTAGAGGCCTATGAAGAACCCATCTTCAAGTTCTAACTTCAAAGTTGAAGAACTCCCTTAGTTTCCGCCATGACTAACGTAAAAATGTGTTTTTTCCAAATCTTTCTATTGAGATAACCTTACAATACCCTCGGGGGACATCAGTTAAAGTCTGTGGCTAATGGATCAAAAACTAAATTTTTTTGTGGGAAATATAGTGAACCCGAGAGCTTCCTCAAGAACACAAGGTTCTCTAATTTTTCTAAGTGTTAAATGGCAAGTCTTGCACTAGTATTAACCTTATAACACACAATGGAGGGCTTAGACTTAAACAAATGTGTGGCTAGGATTAAAATCACATGGATCGCTTAAGTGGCAAGTTGACTAGTCAATTATGTCAAGCTTTGAAGACTTATCTTCCAAGAGGTTCAATGAACATAATACCCTCCTCTAATTCGACCAAGACCACTTACGGGGTGCCACGTGTCGCCTCTCATTCGTCCATAAAATTCAGAACCTCGTGGGCCCCACAAAACGTAAAATTCTCTGTGGGCCCCACGTGACCAATCAGAAAATAAATTTCCATCATGTTAACAAGTTCCATACTTTTCAAATAATGTATTTTGAGAATCCAATTCTCAACAACGAACATTTTTCCTTTCCGACGCTCGAATATTTTCCGGAAAAACAATTCTTCCTTTCGTACTAATTTCCAAGTCTTGTTTCCTTACGCATATCTCTTTTTACATGTTCGACTTACGGTGTAACAACTACCAACTTTGTTCCCGTTGTTCAACTACGCCCAAAGCGGAGTGAAGAGGAGAGATTACGCCTTTGTATTTCATCACCCCAAATGAGATTTGGGAAGCTCTCTCTGATATAGGCAATGACAAGGCACCTGGACCAGATGGTTATACGGCTGCCTTCTTCAAGAATAGATGGAAAGATGTGGGCCATGATGTTGTAAGAAGTGTCCAAGAGTTCTTCTCTACTGGAGTTCTTTTGAAACAGGTAAATCATACCATCATTACCCTACTACCAAAGACTGATCATGATCCCAAGGTAAATGATTTCAGGCCCATCGGATTGACTAATGTGGTCTATAAGATCATCACAAAGATTCTAGCTAACAGAATGGCATTAATCCTTCCTTCTCTCATTGACAAATCCCAAGGGGCTTTTGTGAAAGGAAGAAACATGATGGACAACGTATATGTGGCACAAGAGCTTGTGAGAGGATTTAATAGAGTCAGTGTTATACCCCATATTTCCAGAGTATGTACGAGAGGACGTACGTAGAAAAATTTAAGCCTTAAGTTAGGCTAGGACCGAAAATTTTGTGCATAACACACGAAAAGAATCGTTTTCCGACGAAACGTCTTCCAAAGTTTCATGGGCGGAAAATTCCGGCTATGACATTTATATTTTTTACGGATTTTTCCGAGAGACGAAATATTTTGGACCAACGAGAGGGCGACACTTGGCACCCTCTAATTGATGGACTTGTGGGCGTCAATTTGGACGATTGGAGCATTGTAGTTGGTAGGATATTTTGTGTTAGTTGGTGTGGTAGATGGATAAGGTACACATGGGTAAATCCTCACCCTACACTTGCCTACCACTTGGCTTGATTTTGGCCCTTGGTTGTCCTATAAATACCCCCTCCTTTGTGAAGACTTCTTCATCCTAAAAATCTCTAAGTCTTGAAAATCCCTCCCCCATCTCTTGTAGTGTTTCGTCCAACACTCCCCCTCCCCCTTTGAGTAGGCCCTTGGCCGAGGGGTACACACCCCCCCTCCTAGTGGCCTTGGCCGAGAGGTATCCCCCATACCTTGAGTTGTTTTCGTAAAATACACCCCCCCCCCCCTTGGTAGAAATACTCTCCAAGTATAGTTACTATTCCAAAATACCTTGGCCCAAATACCTTGTAGTATTCCAAGGTTACACTTATACGAAAAGCCCAGAAATACTATTATACTTCCCTTCAGTCACAAAAAAGAAACCCTAGGGAAAATCTCCATAGTTGGTTGGAGTATTAAGAAGAAGTTGCGTAGAACTTCTAAGGGTTGTTTGGAGCGGGTTGGAGCATCCGGGGTAGGAGCTAAACGTTGCTCAGGATCGACAATAAACTTGGAGCGGGTTGTTTAACCTTTATAGGTTGAATGTTCTGCGAGTAGCATGCACTACTTGAAAGGTGGACAAGGCTAGCCGGGTTATAGCCGTGGAGCGTTTTGCTAATAGTCGATAATCGTCGCGAGGTATGTCATTCTCCATATCCTCTTGAGCATGATATTTTAAAAGAATATATATATAGTACGGTAGACGTACGTCTGTTAACTGAACGTAGTTGTACGGTAATGTCTTTTGACTTAAGCCTGAATAATAAGAATCTTGAAGTATTTCAAAAGAATTAAGAATCCTTTTTGAAAGAAGAGTAATACTTGGTTTTAAAAACTTAAGAGTTATACTAGCTTTATGGGAAGTTAGGTATAACGACTTAAGAGTGATAAAAAGAATGGTTTATTAATTTTAGAAGTTAAGAGACTTGATCTTAAAAGATAAGAGACTTGACTTAAATAAATTAATACGAATTTTGTGTGAAACCTCATTCGTGAGTAATGAGTACTTGGTTTTTAAAAGGAAGAATGTTTTATCGATTTCTAAATCGTAACAAGTATCGAACAAACCACGCAATACGTTAAAGGGAAATGTTTTGACTAATTAAGTATTATTAAAACCAAGAGAAACCTCCATCCGCATGAAGCTAAGATGAGACAAAATGATATTACATTTCCTAGATCATGGTCGCTTAAATAAGATTGATTATGAACAAGAATAACCTACTCACATATAAGGCATATGTATCTCAAATTGTTTTAAAGGAGAATTATTTCATTAAGTGATTAAAACTATGAACTACGAAACCTTTCAAAATGAGAAACTTGAGCATTTGAAATTAGGCAAACTTGAACGCTTGGAAAATAATGTTGTTACTTGATTTACAAAGGGAAGTGTTTTGGTTTACTTAAAAGGATAGTCACTCTATTTTCATACTACGGTATTGTGTGACTTTTGTGAAAGAAACGATCTTTTAAAAGAGTTAATGTATGAAGTACTTTGGGGATAAAACCCAAATTGTTAACATAAAGTAGAAAGTACCTTGTGTGAATAACTTGATTGTGTTGGTTTGTGATAGCCTTGTAATACTTTCTTGTTGATTTGATAAGTAAACATGTTAGGATGCTACGTGTGTTAGTATCCGTGACGTTGTGTGTAAAGGGTTCCCTTGTTGTGCTTATGTTGTTTAAACGATAAGTTGTTATGTTATTATATCACATACCCTCAATTGTTATACCGAGGGCTTGCCACCCTGATGCGGGTCTATATGGCCTATGCGGTCTATGTGACTACGCGAGCAGCAGTATACTCCGTGATTGATCATTCCGGTGTATATCCCGACGCGGATGCCCTATGCGCCGCGCGTGACTACGCGGTCTATCGAGACTATGCGACTACGAGTCCGTGAGGTACCGGTTAGCTACCCCGACGCGAGGAATACCTCATGCGGTCCAGTGTGACTCCACGCGGTCGCGGGAAGTCCAGGATTAGGCACGCATAATGATACTACGGGCGATCGCCTTGCTTCGATCATTCGCGGCCTAGAAAAGACTTGTTACAGTTTATCTACCTTGCTCTTGTTCATGTTGTGGCACTATGTGCAGTTGAACTGATTGTGTTTGCAAATGGTTTTAAATACTTTGATTTTACTTCAGTACTTTACAGTTTCACATACTTGGTACCTGTTATCGACCTCCTTCGGGTCGTGTTCACGCCGCAGTAGAGGTACACCGCCGTTGATCCTCGCCTTAGGTCACAGCCATTGGGAAGCTCCGCTTTCTCCGAGGCTTATCACATGTATAGTCCTCGTCAGAAAGGTGTACTTACATTCAGGGGTATGGCGGGGTCCTGTCCCGCCATTATTGTCATATCATTCTTAGAGGTCTGTAGTACTGTTGTGGGCAGAGTTGTAAAAGGGATGTAACTGTTCTAGTTGTTATATATATATGCCGAAAGGCAAGTTTTCTCAGATAACTGTTTCACATTTCATATATATCATGTCTTGTTTTATGTTCCACGATTACTGATGTATGTCTACTGGGTGCCCGGTAGGCACTACCACGCCCCGGTTCGGTCGTGACAAAAGTGGTATCGTGAGCGCTAATCCTCGGAAAGTGTCTACGCATCCGATCTAGTAGTTCGATTATCGGTGTTGGCACCACACCAATAATCGTGAGGCTATAGGATATTTAGGATTGGTTTCCATTCTTCTCACTCGAGATCGCATATTAGAGTGTGTTATAAGTGGACCTCTAACGTATTTCTTTCCCGCACTGCTATGCCTCCGCGAAGGCAACCCGCCCAGAGGAAAGGCAAGAGAGTCGCGAGCAGAGTACAGAGGTTACGAGGGCACAGCCCAACCATCACCTCGGTGCTTCATTCGGGAGTTCTCGGCGACGCCACCAAAGAGAGTTTAGCACACGCATCGCTCCATCGCGCCATGACATTTACGCCTTCGCCTACCACGAGCGAGAAGGTATAGTTTGCAAAGAGACGACTCACATTAGCTAAGGATGTAGCTACCAGAGAGTATATGATGTATCGATTTATCACGGGTCTTGACGACTATTTAAGAAAGGGTTGTGCAAGAGTAGCTCTTCAGTCAGGCTTGAGCATGGCCTGTGTAAGGGCTTATGCACAGCAGGCCGAGAAACGTAGGGATCAACGGGTTAACCAAAATCAGCGTAAGAGGCCGATCGGCAGGTCCTTTGGTAACTTTCGAGGCGATCGCCTCGAAGCAGATCGATACGCGCCACGGCAGTGGTTCTCCACTGTGGTTCGTGACGCTCGAGTACGCAGAGTCGACGTAACTCCGTGGCTTCCGCTCACGCCACACGAGGTTCCAAACACCGATTCGCTTTTTTTCCCGGTGTTCACGTTAGCGATGACGCCATCCCGGAATGTCGTCTTTTAGTTGGTACTTGTTTTACTCGCGCCGTGTACATGTGGTCGAAAGCGGTGTCCTAGTAGGAGGATGCAAGTAGAGGACTCACCAGATCGTGACCGCCCATCATCTTCCTGCGCGCCCAACAGTAAGGTGATTGATTAGAACAACAAAGGAAGTGAAGAAGAGATACACGCATATCATTAACTCCCTGAGATTGTGTGTGTGATAAGATAAGTATATCTTAAGTGTTACGCTCGTGATAACATTGTGTAAATTGTGATTAGAAATCATGGTTAGTTAACCGGGTAAGATTGGGGATAAGGAAAGTGTGAGCCTTAGAGTTTTATACGTAGAGACTTTAGAGGTAAGGCCATCTCGAGTAAAAGACGTATTTATGTTTGACCCTTATCGGAGTGCATAGTACACATGAGATATGTAGGTGTGATAAATCCCTGAGTGGTACGAAATGAAAGAGGGTAGTTGAGCTAAGAAGACCACTAGGTTTTCGTGACTTGATTAGTGAGATTGTTCCGGATCGGGGAATAAGAGTTCTTTGCGCGATAATGGGTTGAGGACCACCGCGTCAACCCGCCGACCGTATTGTGATGGGGTCAGTTTGTGGTGGTCCCACTTTGTGTTAAGATCACGAGGGTGTTAGGCCCAAGTTTAGTTAACCATCGTACGAGTTCGTGGATGTATTCGACCGAGCTCGGCCGATGAGGTCACCCTCTTGTCTTTCACCAAGATCGCTTTACTCGCAGGCGTTATGCGAGATGTTATATCAGGAAGGTTGTAAGGTTGCACGAGTTGCATACTTTCACCTTATGACAGTCGGAGCCCAAGTTATGGTCGCTTTTCATGAGGTGTTACCAGCAGGTTAGGAACTCAAAGTGAGTCTCGTGACGCATTCGCCTCGCCGGTGTTTGACTTCGTGGTAGCCGTGAGGATTGTTGTCTCTGTTGAGCGAGTGTTTTATAGCTACCATTTCAAGATTCGGATGTCGCCTTATGAAGCCTCAGAGGGCGGAAGCGTAAATTGCCGGCCGACCGTTCGATGTGGCAAGGTTCGGATAGTTGGTTCATACTAGTTCGAAGACGTGGATAGTGAAGCTTATCCAGAGAGGTTATTGGCGCTAGAGTCAACGTAAGTCGCGCGGATAATCGGCGACGACGCTGAGTTCGTGCCGACGGTGGGTCTTCTTGAAGGTACCACCCCGGAAGGGTGTGACGAGATTCGGAAAACAGAGGAAACTTAGCCCGAGTTACTTTGGGGCTTTTCAGGTTATGTGAAGAATAGGCCAGGTTGCCTATATGTTAATTTTTGCCGTCCGACGTAGGAGGTAGTACGTCCGATCTTTCATGTTGCTATGTTCGGAAGAGTATCGGAGATCCATCCAGAGTATTCTCAGTTAATGATGACCAAGTGGAAGTAGTAACCCAAAGTTTTGGAAACTGAAGCAGTAACAGGAATGTGGTAAGTTATGAGAAAGAGTTCGAGTGTACGAGAAGGGTACGACGAGTAAGGGAAGAAGCGAGCATGTGTTAAGAACATAGATGTGATCTTTTCTTTTGTAAAGTGAAGCGAGGAGTATCTTTTAGCCCTCGCGGAGTTTTTGTGATGTTAGAGGTGATTCCTCGACTTGGACGTCGATTACGGGTGTTTTCGTGGGCTATACGTGGCATTTGCAAGCTTGTTAAGCTATGAGGAACTTCATCGTTATCCGTCTTGAGAAGGAACATTCGGGACGAATGTTTCTAAGGAGGGGAGAATGTTATACCCCGTATTTCCAGAGTATGTACGAGAGGACGTACGTAGAAAAATTTAAGCCTTAAGTTAGGCTAGGACCGAAAATTTTGTGCATAACACACGAAAAGAATCGTTTTCCGACGAAACGTCTTCCAAAGCTTGCGAAGGGAAAATTCCGGCTATGACATTTATATTTTTTACGGATTTTTTCGAGAGACGAAATATTTTGGACCAACGAGAGGGCGACACTTGGCACCCTCTAATTGATGGACTTGTGGGCGTCAATTTGGACGATTGGAGCATTGTAGTTGGTAGGATATTTTGTGTTAGTTGGTGTGGTAGATGGATAAGGTACACATGGGTAAATCCTCACCCTACACTTGCCTACCACTTGGCTTGATTTTGCCCTCGTTATCCTATAAATACCCCCTTTGTGAAGACTTCTTCATCCTACAATTCTCGAAGTCTTGAAAATCCCGACCCCATCTCTTGTAGTGTTTCGTCCAACACTCCCTCCCCTTGAGTAGGCTCCTGGTCGAGGGTACACACCCTCCTGGTGGCCTCGCCGAGAGGTATCCCCTACCTGAGTTGTTTTCGTAAAATACACCCCCTCGTAGAAATACTCTCCAAGTATAGTTACTATTCCAAAATACTGGCCCAAATACCTTGTAGTATTCCAAGGTTACACTTATACGAAAAGCCCGTAAATACTATTATACTTCCTTCACTACAAAAACGAAACCCTAGGAAAAATCTCCATAGTTGGTCGAGTATTAAGAAGAAGTTACGTAGAACTTCTAAGGGTTGTTGAGCGGGTCGAGCACCCGGGTAGGAGCTAAACGCTGCTCGGGATCGACATTAAACTTGGATAATTTTGGGCTTATCGAGGTAAATACTCTTGACCTTCTATCAGAATTGGAAATTACATATCAGTAGTTGTATAAATGAATATAAGATTCATAGAAGAGAATTGAATCAATAGAAGGATATTACAGAAAAGACTTGAACTGAAATCACATCAGAAGAATATTAAATAAGAAGATTAAAACTGTACTTACTTAGGACTGTATTTACAGTAGACTTGTTTAACCTTTATAGGTTGAATGTTCTGCGAGTAGCATGCACTACTTGAAAGGTGGACAAGGCTAGCCGGGTTATAGCCGTGGAGCGTTTTGCTAATAGTCGATAATTGTCGCGAGGTATGTGATTCTCCCTATCCTCTTGAGCATGATATTTTAAAAGAATATATATATAGTACGGTAGACGTACGTGTGTTAACTGAACGTAGTTGTACGGTAATGTCTTTTGACTTAAGCCTGAATAATAAGAATCTTGAAGTATTTCAAAAGAATTAAGAATCCTTTTTTAAAGAAGAGTAATACTTGGTTTTAAAAACTTAAGAGTTATACTAGCTTTATGGGAAGTTAGGTATAACGACTTAAGAGTGATAAAAAGAATGGTTTATTAATTTTAGAAGTTAAGAGACTTGATCTTAAAAGATAAGAGACTTGACTTAAATAAATTAATACGAATTTTGTGTGAAACCTCATTCGTGAGTAATGAGTACTTGGTTTTTAAAAGGAAGAATGTTTTACTGATTTCGGAAATCAGAACAAGTATCGAACAAACCACTGCAGCGTTAATAAAGGGAAATGTTTTGACTAATTAAGTATTATTAAAACCAGTAGAAACCTCCATCTGCATAGAAGCTAAGATGAGACAAAATGATATTACATTTCCTAGATCATGGCTGCTTAAATAAGATTGATTATGAACAAGAATAACCTACTCACATATAAGGCATATGTATCTCAAATTGTTTTAAAGGAGAATTATTTCATTAAGTGATTAAAACTATGAACTACGAAACCTTTCGAAAATGAGAAACTTGAGCATTTGAAATTAGGCAAACTTGAACATTTGGAAAATAATGTTGTTACTTGATTTACAAAGGGAAGTGTTTTGGTTTACTTAAAAGGATAGTCACTCTATTTTCATACTACGTATCAGGTGACTTTTGAAAGAAACAGATCTTTTAAAAGAGTTAATGTATGAAGTACTTTGGGGATAAAAACCCAAAATTGTTAACATAAAGTAGAAAGTACCTTGTGTGAATAACTTGATTGTGTTGGTTTGTGATAGCCTTGTAATACTTTCTTGTTGATTTGATAAGTAAACGTGTTAGGATGCTACGTGTTAGTATCCGTGATGTTTGTGTAAAGTGGTTCCCTTGTTGTGCTTATGTTGTTTAAACGATAAGTCGTTATGTTATTATATCACATACCCTCGACTTGTTATACCGAGGGCTTGCACCCTGACGCGGTCTATATGGCCTACGCGGGTCTATGTGACTATCGCGAGCGCCAGATGCTCCGAGATTGATCATTCCGGTGTATATCCCGACGCTGGGATGCCCTATGCGATCCGTGTGACTACGCGTCTATTGAGACTATGCGATCATGGAGTCCAGAGGGTACCGGTTAGCTACCGACGCGAGAATACCTACGCGTTCTGCGCGACCTATGCAGTCGCGGAAGTCCGAGATTAGGCACGCATAATGATACTATGGGCGATCGCCTTGCTTCGATCATTCGCGCCTAGAAAAGACTCATGCGCTTTATCTACCTTGCTCTTGTTCATGTTGTGGCACTATGTGCGATTGAACCGATCAGGTTTGCAAATGGTTTTAAATACTTTGATTTTACTTGATTTTTACGCTTTCACATACTTGGTACCGTTAGATCGACCTCCTTCGGGCCGTTCATGCCGCAGTAGAGGTACACCGCCGTTGATCCGCCTCTTGGGTCACGGCGTTGGGAAGCTCCGCTTCTCCGAGGCTTATCGATGTATAGTCACCGTCAGTAGTGTACTTACATTCAGGGTATGGCGGGGCCCCGCCCCGCCATTGTTGTCATATCATTCTTAGAGGTCTCAGAGTAATCTGGCAGGCAATTGTAAAAAGGGATGTAACTGTTCTAGTTGTTATATATATATGCCGAAAGGCAAGTTTTCTCAGATAACTGTTTCACATTTCATATATATCATGTCTTGTTTTATGTTCCGCTGATTACTC
Source organism: Przewalskia tangutica (assembly GCA_029844215.1). NCBI lineage: Eukaryota > Viridiplantae > Streptophyta > Magnoliopsida > Solanales > Solanaceae > Przewalskia > Przewalskia tangutica. The sequence goes on from CM056725.1 coordinate 34,218,556, forward strand.
TGATATATGTCTACTTGGGTGCCCGGGGTAAGGCACCAGTCACGGGCCCGGGTTCGGGTCGTGACAGCCAGAGTCTCACCAAGATGTATGCTTATGGTGGACCTTCGTAAAGCATTCGATACAGTCTCTTGGAGCTTCCTCGAATTGGTACTAAGAAGTCTAAAATTTCCAGACAGATTTACAAGATGGATCATGGAATGTGTTAGCTCAACCTCCTTCTCCCTCTCTATCAACGGTGAGCTACATGGATACTTCAAAGGAAAGCGAGGCCTAAGACAAGGTGATCCTATGTCCCCTACTCTCTTTATCTTGTGCATGGAATATCTCTCAAGGCTGCTTAAAATGAAGGCTGAGGCAAGAGCTTTCTCATATTTTCCAAAGTGTAAGAAATTGGGCATTACTCATCTTGCATTTGCGGATGACCTCATGCTTTTTGCCAAAGGAGATATATCTTCAGTTGGGATTCTTATGAATTGTCTGGATGAGTTGGAGGCTGCCTCAGGGTTAACTCTTAACCCGTCTAAATCCTCTGTCTACTTAGCGGGAATGCATTTTACAGTTCGTGACTTGATATTGTCCAGAGTGGGATTCGCCATTGGTAGCTTTCCTAAGACGATACTGGGGATCCTTTGTCCCCAATTTCAGTCTCGGTGGACCAATTTGCTCCATTCACTAGTGCAATTTCGAATTACATTCAGAAATGGGGCATCACACCCTTTCTTACGCGGGTGTTCGAACTAATCAGTCGGTTGTCCGGGGGTTGAGAGCTTTTGGTTCCGGAACTTCCTATCCCGACCACTATTATCAACAAGGTACGATCTGCTTGTATTCGGGCTTATGGGAGGGAAACCACCAAGAGTTGCTTGGGATATCATTTGCTTGCCTCGTGAAGGTGGCTTGGTCTAATGAACATCAAGGAATGGAATCATGCTCGCTATCCAGACTATTTCGCAAACTCACACGTATCTCGATTCTCTTTGGGTCCAATGGATCAATAGCCACTATTTGAGAGGTATTACAATTTGGGACTATGAGGTACGCCCCGGGACTCCTTATTCAAAAGGATTTGTGGGATTCGCGACAAGTTTGTTTCTATCTTTGGTAGCCATGGTGATGCTATTCACGGCTTTGCAAAATGTTGTGCCAACAGTAAATTTGATTCAAGCCTCGTATAATATCTTGCACTCAAGCTAAAAGCCTGGATGTCACAAATTTGGAAAGGCTTCATTCCTCCCAAATTCTCTTTTACTGTGTGGCTAAATTGCAGAAAGCGGTTAGCTACAAAGGATACTCTATCATATCTCAACTTGGAGGATAAATCTTGTGGGTTCTGCAAGCAAGCTAATGAAACCAGGGAACACCTCTTCTTTACTTGCCCCTATACACACATGATTTGGAAGAGCATAAATGATTGGTTGGGTATTAGAAGAGAGATGACAACTATTGAAAGCTCCCTTAAGTGGATTAAGAAAGATCACCATGCGACAAACATCCGAGCCAAAGCTATTTTGCTTACCTTTGCATAATGGTTTATGAGATTTGGAGGGCAAGAAACACATTGCTCTTTGAAGGCACAAGCTTTCCGGATGTAAGAGGTCATCACGTTAATCAAAACAACATCTTATAGAGTTCTCATGATTTTATCCCCTCTTGTAATGACACCATTTGAGTGACCACCCCTCTCTCTCACTTCTTGTTTACATTACGTTGAGGCTTGAGATACCTCAACGATCAGAGCCACTTTCTTTTCGTTATTAGTAATAATATTTGCATTTACCTAAAAAAAAAAAAAACAATCTCAAGCTTGAAGACTTATCTTCCAAGATGGTCAATGACCATTTTACCCCTTTCTATTTCGACCAAGACCATATGTGGTGGTGCCACATGTCGCCCCCTCATTCGTCCATAAGATTTTCGTAACCCTCGTGGGCCCCACAAAAATGTAAAATTCTCGTGGGCCCCACATGACCAACTCCGTAAAAATAAATTTCCATAATGTTAAAAAGTTCCATACTCTTCAAATAATGCATTTTGAGAATCTAATTCTCAACAACGAACATTTTTCCTTTCCGGCGTTCGGAAGATTTTGCGTCGGAAAAACAATTCTTCCTTTCGTTACAATTTCCAAGTCTTGATTCCTTACGTGCATTCTCTTATACATGTCCTGGACTTACGGGGTGTAACAATCTGTTTAGGAGTTTATCTTTCTAGTATAGATCCTTCAAGATGTGCTTTGTACAGTGGTACTATGGCCTCATGTCCGTCATAGTTCAAGAAACTCTTAGAGGTTTGTATTCATATGTGGGATTGGACTCATGTACAGTGTAGTGTCTTTTGATTATGTATATTATATGGCAGCCTTGTCGGCTTTGCCTTGCACGTACGTTGGTTTTTTTAAAAATAAAATAAATTAGGTGTTATTTAAATTCCGCAGTTTACTTGTGTTGATAGGCAGAAGGGTGCCCAGGTAGGGCACCACTCACGGGCCCGGGGTTCGGGGCATGACAATTGCTATGTCAAACTCTTAGAGGTCTGTAGTCCTGTTGTGAGTTGGGCTTGTAAAGGATGTAACTGTTCGGATTTTTATATATATATATATATATGCAGAAAGGTGACCTTATTGGTTAGCCTGTTTCTTCTTTTATATTGTTCCATGTCTATGAGTCTTATTCCGCTGATTTTCTCTGATGTATTATCACTAGGGTGCCCGGGGTAAGGCACTAGTTGCGGGCCCGAGGTCGGGTCGTGACATGTACGTAGTATGTTGGGTCCAACTCCCTAATCTTGCCTGTTATGATTCTTTTATAAGTATGCATGTACGTAGTACTTTGGGTTTAGTTTCCCTAAGGTTTCAAGTTATGAAAATGCCTTAGTGTTATTAAAAATAAAGATGTGATAAAGTGCCTTAAGTTCTCTAAAATGAAAAATTGTTATAATAGATTTATGGGAAGTTGTTGTAACGACTTAGCGAGAAGTAAGAAGAGGATTTTATATGACACATAGTTGCTTGTGATAGTTTATGTGTACAGTCCTTTATGTGTGGACCGCGTCCCAGAATGGGCCGGGCAGTATACCTTTATGGGCAGACTTATGTGACTTTACCGCGTCCCAGAATGGGCCGGGCAGTATACCTTTATGGGCAGACTTATGTGACTTTACCGCGTCCCAGAATGGGCCGGGCAGTATACCTTTATGGGCAGACTTATGTGGCTTTACCGCGTCCCAGAATGGGCCGGGAAGTATACCTTCGTGGGAAGACTTTTATGATTTCACCGTGTCCCGTAAATGGGCCGGGTTACGTTATCACGTATGGATAATCAGAGTGAACTCCAAAATGAGACGTCCCTCCATAAAGGGCCGGATTATGTTATACAAGATACGTAAGTTATGTGTTTATGAACTTGATGATTTTTCCTAAGTATGTATGTAAGAATTTGATTATAACTCTTATTGGAAATGGGAAAAAGATAATACTGTACGACTGAGTACATAAGTTGTAATGGCACGGTAGGATCTGGTATTTTTTTTATACTTGCCCCTTCATTCTTTTGTACATTTATGATTTGTTTACTGTACCTTATTTCCGTTCCATACTCGGTACATGTTGTACTGACCCCCTTCGGGGGGTTGCGTTCATGCCGCAGGTAAGGGTAAGAAGGTTGCAGATCCTCGTTATTAGGATCACTGATCAGTTCTTGGAAAGCTCCATTTCTCCGGAGGCTTGTCTTTTGGTACAGTTTCCCTGACGTTGTAGATTTATGTACATTCAGGGGTATGGCGGGGCCCTGTCCCATCACAGTGGTTATGTCAAAACTCTTAGAGGTCTGTAGTCATATCTTGTGGGTCGGTTTGTAAAGAAAAAGGATGTAACTATTTTTGGCTATGTATATATATATCCAGGGAGGTAGCCTTATCGGCTAATCTGTTGTTTATTTCTTGTTGATTTACGTTATGAGTTTTATGTATGTTCCGCTGATTATCTCTGATGTATACATGTAAGGGTGCCCAGGTAGGGCACCAGTCGCGGGCCCGGGGTCGGGTCATGACACTTGAAAATTCAAAACCTCAATATACTCTACTAATCCCATATACCAAATATGAGAATCAAATTCCAAATAATAACTTTTTCCTTCACAAATTCCCGATATTTTTCTTTAAGAAAAGTAATCTTATTGCTTTCCAAAATTCAAATCTCAATTCCTTACGCACGTTCTCATCTCAATCTCTTGGAAATGCGGGGTGTAACAATGTAAAACCCTTTGTTTTAGGTATGTGAAGAGTTTCAATTATTCTATACTACCTAAATTTAAGAAAGAGAGTTTGAGTGTAATTAAATGTTGCCATGATGAAAACCCCCAATTATGTCTTGGACTTATCACATCAGTCAACCGCCTATCAATCTATCAAATGGAAGCCCAAACACCGTCATATTTTCAAATCCAAAGCTTCTCAAGCACGCCTAACTCGTCAAAACTCTCTCCCATGTCCATATCCCCAAAATCCACAAACACCAAAGAGTATTCTCCAATGTCAACAAGTCCACCAAATAGCAACAAGATGTACAAGCACTATGTAGCCATCAATGAACTGAAATCTGTTGAGGAAGGCGCAACTGTAGCGATGATTATGCTTGGTTCAGATGAGTCATTACAAGTTTTCTATCTATGTGACTCGGAAAACTCAATCGATGTTGATACAACATTTGATTTCTCCAACATTGCATCGAGAGAGTCAAAATCAACAATGCCGACCAGAAGGTCAAAAAGGGTTTTTGAAAGCCAGTTCGGTGAAGGTCAAACTGCTAAAAGGTCTAGGGCAGAGTCGACTTTCCCTGTTGAAGAATCGACTCTTCCTGTTGACACCTCCACAAGCAGGAGCACTGACACTGATTTCGGTGTGAACAGTCCTCCCAGCTCTCTCTTAACATCCACTCCACCAAATGATACCGAGAAGGAAGAAGAAGAGGATATATCAGACGACATTCCCCTAAGGAACTTCATTCCAAAGGGGTCCGCAGAATATTCTGGAATTTTACACCAAATGTTGCCTCAAAATCAAGAGCAAATAATGATGCAAAGGACCCTGACTATGTTTCCCCAACATCCGAGGCAACACCAGCACCCACCTCATCAGAACAGGAGCACACAGAATCTGAAACAGATTCTGAGGTAATGTCTTACTCCCCTATGTTCCAAAATAAATCATGCTCTGGTAGGTGGAATTGGTTTATGACTGTCACGACCCGAACCGGGGCCCGTGACTGGTGCCTTACCCCGGGCACCCTAGTGATACAACATCAGAGAAAATCAGCGGAAATAAAAACATGAACATGTAACAAGAGACATGATAAATAAACAGGCCAACCAAAACAAATACTTACAGATATATACATAAAAACTCAACAATTATCCTTTTACAAACTCGCCACAACAGATTACATGCACTTCTAAGAAGTGATAATAACTATGACGACAGGCCCCGCCATACCTCGAATGTACAAGAACCTGCTGCACTGTGGTAACATACCAAAAGATAAGCCTCCAAGAAACGGCTTCCTAACACGTTGAATCCGTGATCCTAAGAGCGAGGATCCACAACCGATGTACTTTACTGCGGCATGAACGCAGCCTCCAAGGAGGTCAAGACAACAGTACCAAGTATGTGAAATCAAATATCAGAATAAAATCATGATACTATATAAAACATGAGACATGTATGATAACCAAACTACGCTTTTGTCACGACCTTCGGGCCCGTGGATCGTGCCTTACCTGCACCTAGTGATACAACATCGAGTAATCACGAACATAAAACACATACATGAAACAAATGAAGTACAAACGGTAATCTGAGAAAACTTGCCTTTCGCGATATATATAAATGACAACTTTTAACATGAATAGTTTAATCCTTTTTACAACCTCGCCACACAAAGCATTCATGCACTTAAGAATGATACGACAACAATGGCGGACAGGCCCCGCCAAACCCCGAATGTAAACACTTACTACGACGGACTATACCACCGATAAGCCTCCGAGAAACGGAGCTTCCCAAACGCCGAATCGTGACTCGAGAGCTAGGATCAACGATCGTGTACCTCAACTCGCGGATGAACGCACTTCGGGCGAGGTCAGCATAACAAAAATTTAGTATGTGAAGCTAAAATATAAATATCAGAAATGAAATCATAATGGTCTATATAAAGCAGAGACATGTATGATAACCAAACTACGCTTCACAACATAAAAGCATCATGCCAAGTCGAGTGGAATACATTCGGATGAGCCAGAGTCGAGTGAAATACATTCTGAATGAACCCAGAGTCAAGTGAAATACATTCTGATGAACCGTGTCGAGTGAATACATTCGGATGAACCGTAGTCAAGTGAAATACATTCCGGATGAACCGTGTCGAGTGAGATACATTCTGATGAACCCAGAATCAAGTGAGATACATTCCGGATGAACCCAGAGTCGAGTGAGATACATTCCGGATGAACCTAATCAAGTGAGATACATTCGGATGAACCGTAATCAAGTGAGATACATTCCCGGATGAACCGTAGTCGAGTGAGATACATTCCGGATGAACCCAGAGTCGAGTGAAATACATTCCTTGCACAACAAAGGCTATCATCACAAGCATAGGCAAGTTTCACAACAACATGCATAAGCAAGTTACACAACAACATGCATAAGCAAGTTACACAACAACAAACATAGGCAAGTTATACACAACTCAAGGTACTTTCATTTTATGCCAAAGTCCGGTTTTTAACCCCAAAGTACTACATACGTTAAGTTCTTTTAAAAGAGATCCATTACTTTTATAAAAGTCACACGATACACTTAGTATTAGAATGACCAACCCACATTCCTTTTCAAAATCAAGTAACAACATTCTTTTCCTAAGTTCCAGTTTGCCTAGTTTCAATTACTCAAGCTTCTCATTTTCAAATGGTTTCATAGTTCATAAACTTAATCACTTGATTCCTTTTTAGAACAATTGAGTAATATATGTCTCACGTGAGAGTAGGTTATTCTTGTTTACAACATTCTTATTACAGCAGCCATGATCTAGAAAATGTATATCATTTTGTCTCATCTTAGTTTCTATGCAGATGGAGGTTTCTACTGGTTTAATACAATTCATCATTATTTAATACATTTTCCTTTATTAACGCTGCAGTGGTCTGTCGATACACATTCTGATTTCCGAAATCAGTAAAACATTATCCCTTTAAATAAAACCAAGTACTCATTACTCACGAATGAGGTTTCACACAAACATTCACATTAAAACAAATAAGTTAAGTCTCTTAACTTCTAACATCAGTAAACCATTCTTAAGCCGTTATACCTAACTTCCCATAAAGCTAGTATAACTCTTTTTAAAACCTTTTATTACTTCTTCTTTCAAAATGATTCAAAATCTTTTGAAATACTTCAAGTTCATTATTAACATATAACAAGCCGCTATAGTTCAAATCGCTACCTTTTTAAAACCACAAGTATTTTCTTACCAACATAAAGTCGTTATAACCAACTTCCCATAAAGCCGTTATAACACTTTATGTTTTAAACCAATCAAATACATTTAGCACACGTACGCTCACCGTACTACATAGTTCACACATATCATGCTAGAAGAGATAGGAAGAGGTTCACATACCGCGACGAGTATCGACTAAAAGCAAAACGCCCAAGTACTTCCAACCGCTTCGGCTACTCCTGCCAAGTAGATCGCGCCACACGTAGTACTTCAACCTATAAGGCCACAAGCGCGCTTATTAACATTTAGATCCCTTCAGAACATTCTACGTAAAATTAGACTCTCCCGCAACAACAGAATCTCCTCCTCTATCGAGGCCGCTACCAAGCCAACCAGGGGGTTATACTTAACCCTAATCTGCACAATTCTACTCCACTGCACTACTACACAAGTTCATCGTAATACACCCTATGTAATTACAAAAGATTCTTCTTTAAATTCGGGCTTAAGTCAAAAGACATTGCGATAACTACGTTCAAGACTATATATAGTATACTTCAACTATATAATCTAACAACATGTAATTTCCAATTACAATAGGGCAAGATAATTACCTCGATAAGCCCATAATTATCCGAGTTTAATGTCGATCCTTAGCAAGGTTTAGCTCAACTCCGAGCGCCCAACCCGCTCTAAACCACCCTTAGAAGTTCTAACCAACTTACACAATACTCCAACTGACTATGGAGATTTTCCTGTGGTTTCGGTTTTGTGACCGACGAAGTATAATAGTATTTCGGGCTTTTCAGATAGGTATAACCTTAGAATACTACAAGGTATACGGCTAAGGTAATTTGGGCATTATAACAATACTTTGAGAGTATTTCTACACCACAAAGTGGGTATTATACTAAAGCAACAAGGCTAGGGGTACCCACGGCTAGCACCCCAAGGAGGGGTGTCTACCCTCTACCTACCCCACTGTGGGGACTCGCCAAGGGGAGAGAGGGCTCTCGCCAAGACACTACACTAAGGGAAGGAAGAAGCTTTCAAGACTTAGGCAATTTTGTGGATGAATTAGTCTTCAGGGGGTATTTATAGTCAAGTGAAAGCCAACCAATGGCCAAGATTACACCAAGTGTTAGGCAAGTGTAGGCCAAGATTCACCCACGTGTACCTAGCCAACTTGCACACAAAATATCCTACCAACCCTTGACCATTTGCACCACACTTTCGCCACCACATTTCCGCCAAGGTGTTCCAATGAGAGGTGACAAGTGTCGCCTCTTGTTGGTCCAAAATGTTTCGCCTCTAAAAATCCGCAAAAATTAAAAATGACATATTCTAAATTCCCTACGAAAGTGGAAACGTCATTTAAAAACGACTCAATTCGGGTGTCAGAACAAAGTTAATTCGCCAAGCCTAATTCTCAAGTTCAAATTTTCTACGACGCCCCACGCATATACTGGAAATACGGTATAACATTCTCCTCCTTAGAAACATTCGCCCGAATGTTCCTTCTAAGTCTCAAACAAACGCGGCGCCAAGATAGTCTTCACTACCATACTTACGAAACAATCTCGCCACAATGGCCACGCATAACAATCACGCAAACTATTTATATCCAAGTCCACGAGGAAACACCTCTAACATCATAAAGCACTTTTGTCACTTTGCCGCGAGGTTCACTCCGCGACCCAACAAATGGTACCGCCGCACGCGATCCCCGAGGCCGACGTGACACTAACTCTTACCATATTTCGATATCGCTACGCTTCAAAACTCGGTTACTATCTCTAACGTGGTCATCATTAATCGGGAACATTCTCGATGGATCTTCGATACTTTCCGAATCATAACAATACGAAGACCGGACGCCCGCCTCCTAAGTCGGACGGCAAATGCTAACATATAGGCAACCCGCCTATTCTCCATATGAACTCAAAAGGGCCCAAAGTAACTCGCTAAGTTCCTCTCAGTATTCCAAACTCACACCCAACTCGGGTGGTACTTTCAAGAAGACCGACCACAACTCAACTCTAAGCGCCATCGCCGATTATCCGCACAATATCTCTCGAGCCGCCGTAACCTCTTCTAGACAAGCTTCACTATCCACTACCGGAACAAGCTCAACCAACTATCGAACTCGCCAACATCGAACCAATCGACCGAGAACTTACACTTCCGCCCCTACAAGGCTTCATAAGGCGACATCCGAACACTAAAATGGTAGCTTAAACGCTACTCCACAGAGACAACAATCCCCACAACTATCCCCGAAATCCAAACACCGCCCGAGGCAAATGCGATCCGAGACTCACCGAGTTCTTAACACCACTTGGTAAAACTTCCGAAACAAAAACAGCCGTACCACTGGCTCCATGCTGTCATAAGGTGAAGGTAGGCACCCTGCAGCCTTACAACCTTTCGATAACTCAACACAATGAGTAGACGGTCCGATCAAAAGAACACGATGGGTCGCTTCATCGCCCGACCATCGGTCGAACGCGTCCACGAACTCAGACGCTGGTTAACTAAACTGGGCCTAACACCCTCGTGATCCTACCACAAGCGACCACCACAAACTGACCCACCACCAAAAGGCCGCGGGTTGACCAGCATCATGGCCTCAATCCGACCACAACGAGCACAACACTAGTTCCCGATCCCAATGGGCCTCACTAATCACGTTACGAAAACCTAGCGGCCTTCTTAGCTCAACTACCCCCTTTCATTCCACACTTACTGTGGACCTATCCCAAACATAACTCACGTGCACTATGCACTTCCGATAAGGATCAAACATAACACTACACCTTTACTCGAGATGGCCTTACCTCTAAGGTCTTTACGTAAAACATTCTAAGGCTCACACCTTATCTATCCCCAAAATCTTACTCGGTTAACCCACCATGATTTCTAAACACAACTAACACACCGCTATCGTAACATAGCACTTAAGGTATACTCACCTTATCACACATACGATCTCTAGAGGGTTAAAGATATATCTATATATCGCTTCACTCCTTAGTCGTTCTAATCAAACTCGCCCGTAGGCGATAGCAGGGAAGATGACGAACTACCCACCGATCCTCAAGGCTAAGTCCTCCTACAAGGACACTCTATCGACATCGACCGACGGTCGTAGGTACAACAAGTACCAACTAAAAGACGACATTCCCGGATGACGCTCGTCACATCGCGAACCGAAGCCCCGGAGTTCGACCAACTCCCGTGATACTCCGAACGCCCCGATATCCGTGGAAGACCACTCGTGACCGGCGAGGTGCATATCTAATCACTGGTGAGGCGACTCGCGAAAGTTACTAAAGGACCTTCACGCTCGCCCTCTTCGCCGCCCTTGTTAACCCGTCGATCTCTACGCTTTCGGCTGCTGCATAAGCCCGACCACGTGCCATGCTCAAGCCTAATCAAGAATTACTCTTGCACAACCCTTCTTAGATAGTCATCAAGACTTGCGTACATCGGTATACTCTATACTTACTCGCTCCTGGCCGCGAATCGGCGTTCAAATATCATGGCCGCAGAGAATCGCCGCCGTGCTAAACTCTGCTGGGGCTAGTGACGTCGCAGAACTCCTCGAGTGAAGCACTACCCTAGGTAATGATTTGGGCCTGAGCCCTCGTGACTCTCAACTCTACTCAGCCTCCTCGCCGCTTGCCCTCCCGGCGGGTTTGACTTACGCGAGGCATAACGATAAGTGGAATGAATTTCGCCGAGGGTCCAACTTACAACACGACTCTAAGGCACGATCTCGAGTGAGAAGAATAGAAACCAATCCTAAATATCCTATAGCCTCGATTATTGATGTGGTGCACAACACACCGATAATCAAGACTTCCATCGATACGGCTCAGAGACACTTTCCGAGGATTAATCGCTTCGATACCACTTTTGTCACGACTGCCCGGCCCGTGATCGTGCCTTACCGGGCACCCTTGTGATACTACATCAGAGTAATCAGCGGACCAGAAAACACATACATGAAACAAATGAAGTACAAACTAATTGAGAAAACTTGCTTTTCGTATATATAAATGACAACTTTTAACATGAATAGTTTAATCCTTTTTACAAACCCCGCCACAACAAGATTACGCACTTCAAGAATGATACGACAACAATGGCGGACAGGCCCCGCCAAACCCCGAATGTAAACACTTACTACGACAGGACTATACCACCGATAAGCCTCCGAGAAACGGAGCTTCCCAAACGCCGAATCGTGACACGAGCTAGGATCAACGATCGTGTACCTCAACTCGCGATGAAAGCGGCCCGAAGAGGTCGATAACAGTAAAGTATGTGAAGCTAAAATATAAATACTGTAAATGAAATCATAATGGTCTATATAAAGCAGGAGACATTTATGATAACCAAACTACAGTTCACAACATAAAAGCAGTCATGCCAAGTCGAGTGGAATACATTCCCGGATGAGCCAGAGTCGAGTGAAATACATTCTGAATAGTCCTAAAGTGAAATACATTCCTGGATGAACCGTAATCGAGTGAATACATTCGGATGAGCCGTAGTCAAGTGAATACATTCCCGGATGAACCGGTAATCGAGTGAGATACATTCCCGGATGAACCGGTAATCAAGTGAGATACATTCCCGGATGAACCGGTAGTCGAGTGAGATACATTCCCGGATGAACCGGTAATCAAGTGAGATACATTCCCGGATGAACCGGTAATCAAGTGAGATACATTCCCGGATGAACCGGTAGTCGAGTGAGATACATTCCCGGATGAACCGGTAGTCGAGTGAAATACATTCCTTGCACAACAAAGGCTATCACAATAAGCATAGGCAAGTTTCACAACAACATGCATAAGCAAGTTACACAACAACATGCATAAGCAAGTTACACAACAACAAACATAGGCAAGTTATACACAACTCAAGGTACTTTCATTTTATGCCAAAGTCCGGGTTTTAACCCCAAAGTACTACATACGTTAAGTTCTTTTAAAAGAGATCCATTACTTTTATAAAAGTCACCCGATACCCGTAGTATTAGAATGACCAACCCACATTCCTTTTCAAAATCAAGTAACAACATTCTTTTTCCCTAAGTTCCAGTTTGCCTAGTTTCAATTACTCAAGCTTCTCATTTTCAAATGGTTTCATAGTTCATAAACTTAATCACTGATTCCTTTTAGAACAATTGAGTAATATATGTCTCACGGGAGAGTAGGTTATTCTTGTTTACAACATTCTTATTACAGCAGCCATGATCTAGAAAATGTATATCATTTTGTCTCATCTTAGTTTCTATGCAGATGGAGGTTTCTACTGGTTTTAATACAATTCATCATTATTTAATACATTTTCCTTTATTAACGCTGCAGTGGTCTGTCGGTACACATTCTGATTTCCGAAATCAGTAAAACATTATCCCTTTAAATAAAACCAAGTACTCATTACTCACGAATGAGGTTTCACACAAACATTCACATTAAAACAAATAAGTTAAGTCTCTTAACTTCTAACATCAGTAAACCATTCTTAAGCCGTTATACCTAACTTCCCATAAAGCTAGTATAACTCTTTTTAAAACCTTTTATTACTTCTTCTTTCAAAATGATTCAAAAATCTTTTGAAATACTTCAAGTTCATTATTAACATATAACAAGCGGTTATAGTTCAAATCGATTACCTTTTTAAAACCACAAGTATTTTCTTACCAACATAAAGTCGTTATAACTAACTTCCCATAAAGCCGTTATAACACTTTATGTTTTAAACCAATCAAATACATTTAGCACATGTACGTCTACCGTACTACATAGTTCACACATATCATGCTAGAAGAGATAGGAAGAGGTTCACATACCTCGCGACGAGTATCGACTAAAAGCAAAACGCTCCAAGTACTTCCAACCGTCGGCTACTCCTTAAGCCAAGTAGATCGCGCCACACGTAGTACTTCAACCTATAAGGCCACAAGGCGCTTATTAACATTTAGATCCCTTCGTAGAACATTCTACAGAAAATTCGGCAGCACCTCCCCCCCCCGCAACAGCGTAAATCTCCTCCTCTATCGAGGCCGGCTACCAAGCCAACCAGGGGGGGGGGTTATACCTCTAACCCTAACGGGTACAATTCTACTCCACGGTACTACTACACAAGTCTACTGTAATACAGCCCTATGTAATTACAGTTCAGTATTCTTCTTTAAATTCAGGCTTAAGTCAAAAGACATTGCCGATAACTACGTTCAGTACTATATATAGTATACTTCAACTATATAATCTAACAACATGTAATTTCCAATTACAATAGAGGGGCAAGATAATTACCTCGATAAGCCCATAATTATCCGAGTTTAATGTCGATCCTTAGCAAGGTTTAGCTCCAACTCCGAGCGCTCCAACCCGCTCTAAACCACCCTTAGAAGTTCTAACCAACTTCTACACAATACTCCAACGGACTATGGAGATTTTCCTAGGGTTTCGGTTTTGTGACTGACGGGAAGTATAATAGTATTTCTGGGCTTTTCGTATAGGTATAACCTTAGAATACTACAAGGTATACGGCTAAGGTAATTTGGGCATTATAACAATACTTTGAGAGTATTTCTACACCAAGGGGTATTATACACGAAAGCAACAAGTGCTGTGCTAGGGGTACCCATTGCTAGCACCCCAAGGAGGGTGTCTGCCCTCGGCCTACCCCACTGGGGACTCTCGCGAGGGGAGAGAGGGCTCTCGCCAAGACACTACACTAAGGGAAGGAAGAAGCTTTCAAGACTTAGGCAATTTTGTGGATGAATTAGTCTTCAAAGGGGGTATTTATAGGTCAGTGAAAGCCAACCAATGGCCAAGATTACACCAAGTGTTAGGCAAGTGTAGGCCAAGATTCACCCATGTGTACCTAGCCAACTTGCACACAAAATATCCTACCAACCCTTGACCATTTGCACCACACTTTCGCCACCACATTTCCGCGAGGTGTTCCAATGAGAGGTGACAAGTGTCGCCTCTTGTTGGTCCAAAATGTTTCGCCTCTGGAAAAATCCGCAAAAATTAAAAATGACATATTCGGAAATTCCCTACGAAAAGTCGGAAACGTTTCGTCAAAAACGACTCAATTCGGGTGTTGTGAACAAAGTTAATTCGGCCAAGCCTAATTCTCAAGTTCAAATTTTCTACGTACGTCCACACGTACATACTCTGGAAATACGGGGTATAACAAGTTTACAACATAAAGTAGTCATGTCAAGTCAGGGACTCACGCCCTCAAAGTCATCCCTCATGCCCGTGGAACTCCTTCCTCACTGCCGGCAGTCTAGGTATAAATCGTGTGGAATATGTGTCTCGGCCCATCCCATGGGACTCGATAAAGAACCAGGTGGAATACGTGTCTCGGCCCATCTCATGGGACTCGATAAAGAATCAGGTGGAATACGTGTCTCGGCCCATCTCATGGGACTCGATAAAGAATCAGGTGGAATACGTGTCTCGGCCCATCTCATGGGACTCGATAAAGAATCATACATACAGATCAGCCGGCCCTCCATTGAGAGACGCGGTGGTATAGAAATACAGTACTTGCACAACAAGACTATCACACGCAAACATAGGCAAGTTACACACAACTTGAAGTACTTCCATTTTATGCCGAAGGCCAGGTTCTAACCCCCAAAGTATTACGTACGTTAAATTCTTTAAAAGAAAGATCCAATTCTTTTATAAAGGTCACCCGATACCCGTAGTATTAAAAACAGAGTGACTCACATTTTTAAGTAAACCAGAACACTTTCTTTTAAAAATCAAGTAACAACATTATTTTCCAAACGTTCAAGTTTGCCTAATTTCAAATGCTCAAGTCTCTTATTTTAGAAAGGTTTCATAACTCATAGTCTTAATCTCTTTTAAAACAATTGAGTAACATATGTCTTATGTGTGAGCAGTTTATTCTTGTTTATAACAATCTTGTTACAGCAGCCATGATCTAGGAAATGTAGTACAATTTTGTCTTATCTTAGCTTCTATGCAGATGGAGGTTTCAACTGGTTTTAATAACAATTAGTCAATACATTTCCTTTATTAACGCTGCAATGGTTTGTTCGATACTTATTCTTATTTCCGAAATCAGTAAAACATTATTCTTTAAAAGCCAAGTACTCATTACTCACGAATGAGGTTTCACAACTTTTTTAACAAAATTCATAGTTCTTAACATTTCATAAAACGTCATTTATAAGTTAAGTCTCTTATCTTTCAAGATCAAGTCTCTTAACTTCTAAAATCAATAAACCATTCTTTTACCTACATAAAGTCGTTATAACTAACTTCCCATAAAGCTATTATAACACTATATGTTTTAAACCAACCTAAACTCGTTTAGCACACGACGCTCACCGCACTACATAGTTCACAACAATCATGCTAGAACAGATAGGAAGAGGTTCACATACCTCGCGACGATTATCGACAAATAGCAAAACGCCCAAGTACTTCCAACCCGTCGCTACTCCTGCCAAGTAGATCACGCCACACGTAGTACTCCACTCCTAAAATGGTCATAGTACTTCTATCAAACCTTACTCACCATCAAGACTTATACCAATAAAAAGCCCTCTAATTCTACGGAAAATTCGCAAAGACTTCCTCCGCTTTACTCACTTTTCCATCTTTCTCCAAGGCCCGAATAACGTAATATATATACCATATATATATAAGGCGTAATAATTAAACAACATAAAGAAGGGGATTACACGCCCAAACGGTAACGCGTTTACTATCACGCCCATAACAACAATAAGTAAAAGAAGGGATTACGCGCCCAACCTAACGCGGTTTACTATCACGCCTTCATAACAATACAATAATTAAAAAGGATCACACGCCCAAACGGAACGCGATTGAAAAATCTTCCCAATGTAAATGTAAATACAGTCAATGTAAATACAAATTCAATGTAAATACAAATTAAAGTAAATCATCGCCCAAAGTAAATACAGTCCTTAAGTTGGGGTCCTTGGCCAACTTTGTCCATTTTACTTATCCAATTACTTCATTAGTCATCCAACTTATATTCCATCTTAATATAAGTTATAGTTACTTTGTTAATTACTTCTTCACAAGTAAGATACGTTTTTACCATTTTAATGGCAAACGGCCAATCCTTTCTTTTAACAAGTTAACAAGATCCAACTCTTCCAAACTTTACTCCATATATTATATACTCCATAATATACTTATAAT
Organism: Przewalskia tangutica; assembly: GCA_029844215.1. NCBI lineage: Eukaryota > Viridiplantae > Streptophyta > Magnoliopsida > Solanales > Solanaceae > Przewalskia > Przewalskia tangutica. The sequence goes on from CM056725.1 coordinate 34,235,293, forward strand.
ATATGTATAATGACCAAATCACAAAGAGGTTAAGATTTACTACCTCAAATAGCCCAAAATCTATCCAAGAAATTAATGTCGCTCCAAGCAAGTCTTAGCTCCAAATATTTACGTTCCAATCCGCTACAAGCAACCCATAGAAGCTCCTAACCAACTTCTCTTCAAGATTCAACTCCAAAAAGTGAAGAACACTTAGGTTTTTGTTCATGGAGCTCTCGGCCAAGGTGAAGTTTAGAGGTTAGGGGTGTGAAATTTTTTCCAACTCTTGGTACACAATCTTCCTAACACCTTAGGGAAGAATACTTGAGAGTTTAAGAATTGTTGGACAAATTTAGGTCAAGGAATAGCACCATGGCCGAAACCACAAGGCAAGGGAGAGAGTATTTGTTCAAGTCTTGAAATGGTTAAGTGTGGAAGTTTTCATCAACTAAGGGTGCATATATAGGACAACCAAGGGCTAGGATGAAGGCAAGTGTGTGGTTGATATTGGGGACAAGTGTGTGTGGGTCCCACAAGGCACTTGTCCACACAAAATATCTAGCAAGACTTGGCCACTTGTCTTGCCACTTGTCTAGAATAATTTGGCCAAGAGCCACCTAGGGGGGTGACACGTGTCGCCCTCCTACTCGTCTAAAATATTTCATCTTCCAAAAATATCCATAAAGGCCAAAATCTCGAAAACAAAGTGGGCCCCACAAAACCGTAAATTTCTCCCGTGGGCCCCACGTGACCAATTCCGGAAATAAAATTCCATAATTCTAATATAATTCAAGAAGCCCAAATACCAAATCTGGGAATCCAATTCCCATCAACGAATCTTTTTCCTTCACAAAACCCGGAAACTTTTCCGTCGAAAAATCACATCTTCATTTCTTTCCAATATTTCTGTCGTATTCTCGTACGTACGTCCTCACATACATACCCTGGAACTACGGGGTATAACAATTACCAAATGAGTTAGAGGAGAAAAAGTGATAGATCTGTCTTCATTTTCTGACTATGGTTTAATTGATTTTTTTTAGCAGTCTTAAGGTTCTAAGTTCTGTGTCTGGAAAGAATTCCTATTGTTGATTTTTTTAGCAGTCTTAAGGTTCTAAGTTCTGTGTATGGAAAGAATTCCTATTGTGAGAAGGTTATAAGGTTATTTTATGCTAACTTGACACATGATGTACGAGACACTACCTCAAAGAAATTTGGGAAAGTGTATCTATACAACAAAGTATACAACTTTACCCCTAAAATCATTAATTCCACTCTCGGAAGCTTTACATGGTGAAAGCTTGGTGGGAGGGAGATAAGTGTTACACCCCGCAATTCCAGGACATGAATAAGAGAATAGACGCGAGAGCGCAAGACTTGAAAATTGGTACGAAAGAAAGAATTGTTTTTCCGAAGGAAAATCTTCCGAACGTCGGAAAGGAAAAATGTTCGTTGAAGAAAATTAGATTCTCAAAATGCATTATTTGAGGAATATGGAATTTATTATCATTGTGGAAATGTATTTTACGGATTTGGTCACGTAGGGCCCACCCGAGAAATTTTACGTTTTGTGGGGCCCACGAGGGTTACGAAATTTTATGGACGAATGGGAGGGAGACACGTGTCACCCCCCCACATGGGCTTGTTCGAAATGGACCAAGGACAAAGGGGTCATTTGATCAAGTGTAAGATGATCAAGTGTAAGATGATCAAGTCTTGCAAGCCTAACCTTGAGATAATTGACCAAGTCAATAAGCCCACTTGGCTAAGATATTAAAAAAGTCATCCTATTCATCCAAACCTCCCAAGTGTGTTGATCTTAACCCTCCATTTAATTATATATTCACCCACATAGCAAGACTTGTCTCCACACTTAGAAAAATTAGAGAAAACTTTGAGCTTGAAATAGGAGGCTCTCGGCTTTGTGCATTTCTCCAAACAAAAAAAAATTCAATTGTTGTCCATAATTCACAAGACTTTAACCCAAGGTTCCTAGGGGTATTGTAAGGATATCTCAATAGAAAGATCCCGGAAAAATGACGTTTTCACGTTAGTCGCAAGGTGAAAACCTAAGGTGTTCTTCAAATTTGAAGATGGAACTTGAAGAGGAGTTCTCCATGAGCTTCTAAGGAGTGCTTGGAGTGGATTGGAACATAAGAAGATGAGCTAAAAGTTGCTAAGGATCGACTTTTACGCTTGGACATTATGAGGGCTTATTGAGGTAAAAATCTTCATCTTCTTAATGTAATTGAAGATTACATGTTATGGTAGTTAAGAAATGAGCATGTGGTATATAGATTGAAGTTTGAAAAGATTTGGATCATGTCGACGTTAAAAACCGAAAATGGACAAGTTAGTCATTAATGTTGTAATCAATTTGAACAGAGTTACAATCATCGCATGTTAAGGAAGAAAGGATTTATAGTTGTTGTAATTGTTATTATGTATATAACATGTTGGAATAACAACTTGGATTGAAAAATGAATTGAAAGGAAATTGATAATTGTTGTGACATTGTAGCCGAATAGGGCTTGGAATTATTGGACAGTTTTATATTGATTGTGGGGCAGAATTTTACACGTCCTATTAGGCGTGTAATCCCCTTTGTATTTGCTGAATTGTTGGGCCTTAAATGTGGCGTTTGGCTATTGATTTTTGGGCCTTGAAAAAGGTGGAAAAGTACGTAGAAACAAAGGAAGTGTTGTCCGATTTTCCGTAGAATTAGGTGACTTTACACTTAGAATATTCTACGTTTGAAGCTAGATGTTAATGGACGTATTATGGCCATTATAGGTTGAAGTACTACGTATAGTGTATTCTACTTAAAGGATGGAATAGCTATCAAGGTTAAAGTACTTTGGAGCATTTTGCTACTTGTCGATAATCGTCGCGAGGTATGTGAACATCTTCCTTCTTTTGACATGATTCTATGTATGGAATATACATGTGGTGCTATTCATGATTCCTTCTACTCTTAGAAGTTAAGAGGTATGTATGTTGATTTACTCTATGTAAAGGTTACGTCTAAATTATCCTAAGTTCTTACCAAGTCTTATGGGGGATGTTGGTAAGAGTCGTTATGAAGTATTTGGAGTCAAGTTGACTTTTTTAAGTTACTGCACGAATGAGAATAAGTATCGAACAAGTCATTGCAGCGTTAATAAAAGAAAATGTATCGGCAATCAATTAAATTAAAATGAGTAGAATTCTCCATCTGCATAGAAGCTAAGATAAGACAAAATTGTATTACATTTTCTAGATCATGGCTGCTTGAATAAGATCGTTATAAACAAGTATAACTTATTCACAACGCACAAAAGTATATGTTACTTAATTTAAAAGAGTTTACGTTATGAAGCTTTAAGACTATGAACCTTAAATTCTTAAAAGGATAATGTCACGTCCCGATCCCGGGCCCGCGACTGGTGCCTTACCCCGGACACCCTAGTGATACAACATCAGAGAAAATCAGCGGAAATAAAATCAAAGACATGAAACAATAGATTAACATAAGAACAGGCTAACCAAAACGGTTACCTTTCTGTATATATATATATGTAAAAACGAACAGTTACATCCTTTACAAACCCTGCCCACAACAGTACTACAGACCTCTAAGAGTTTTTATAACAACTATGACGGGACAGGGCCCCGCCAAACCCCTGAATGTACAAGTACCTACAATGACAGGGGACTATACCAAAAGATAAGCCTCCGGAGAAACGGAGCTTCCCAATACGCAAAACCGTGATCCTAAGAGCGAGGATCAACAACTGGTGTACCTCTACCTGCGGCATGAACGCAGCCCCCCGGAGGAGGTCAGTACAACAGGTACCAAGTATGTGAAACTGAAAATATCAGAATGAAATCATAATACTATATAAAACAGAGACATGTATGATAACCAAACTATAGTACACATATATATATTAGCAAATATGTCAAGTCGTGACTCACGCCCAGAAGTCATCACTCAAATATAACCCGAATTTAGCCAAGACAACGGCCGATTTCGACATCTTACCTCGTGATAAGCATGGCCATGGAACCATCCTAACGGACGATACCCGCGACCATCCATCGCACGATGTCCAAAGGAAATAACAATATAGCACTCATAAGTGGAAGCATACTCGGCCACCCAACGGTCAAGATGTATAGAGAAAATAACAAGACAAAGACTCCTAATGGAAGATACCCGGCCACCCATCGTGTCAAGATGTCCAAAGGAAATAACAAGATAACAATCATAATGGAAGCATACTCGGCCACCCAACGCGTCGATGTCCATCAATCAACTGATAGCCTACCTCCATCGAGAGACGCCAGAGTACGTAAATACAAAGACTTGCACAACAAAGGCTATCACAACAAGCATAGGCAAGCTCAACATACTTTTAGACATTCATTTTATGACCACAAATCCGGGTTTTAACCCCAAGGTACTACGTACTTAAATTCGTTCAACAGATCCAATTCTTTTATAAAGGTCACACGATACCCGTAGTATCAAAATAGAGTAACTATCTTTTTAAGTAAACCAAAAATCAATTTCCATACCTTCTTTTTAAACCAATTTATACTTCAATTCCTCAAGTCTCCTTTCCTTTAGAAATCAAGTTCCTTACTTTGGAATTTAAGAAAATCAGTACTTGTTTATAATGATCTTATTAGAGCAGCCATGATCTAGGAAATGTAATACAATTTTGTCTTATCTTAGCTTCTATGCAGATGGAGGTTTCTACTTGTTTTAATATAATTAATTGTCATTACTTTTTCCTTTATTAACGCTGCAATGGTTTGTTCGATACTTATTCCCATTTCCGAAATCAATATGAAATTATCCTTTTAAAGACCAAGTACCCATTACTTACGAATGCGGTTTCACAACTTTTTAACACAATTCAAGTTCTTAGCATTATAACAAGTCAAATATAGGTCAAGTCTCTTATCTTTTAAAAATCAATAAACCATTCTTTTACCTACATAAAGTCGTTATAATTAACTTCCCATAAAGACATTATAACACTTTATGTTTTAAACCAACCAAATTCATTTAGCGCACGTACGTCTACCGTACTACATAGTTTACAACAATCATGCTAGAAAGGATAGGAAGAGGTTCACATACCTCGCGACGATTATCGACAATTAGCAAAACGCTCCAAAGTACTATAACATTGCTAGCCCTTTTCCACCCTTCAAGTAGAATACGCTTGTTATACCCCGTAGTTCCAGGGTATGTAGGACGCACGCATTTGAGAATACGGTAAATTTTGGAAAGAAAGAAAGGTGTGATTTTTCGACTAAAAGTTTCCGTTTTGTGAAGGAAAAGGTTCGTTAACGGGAATTGATTCCCGATTTGGTATTTGGACTTCTTGGATTATATTAGAATTATGGGATTTTATTTTCTAAATGGTCACGCTGGGCCCACGGAGAAATTTACTGCTTTGTGGGGCCCACTTTGTTTTTGAGATTTTCGTATTTTGGATATTTTCTAAGACGAAATATTTTGATTTAATCGGGCGACACGTGTCACCCCACGTGGCACCCTTGGTCGACGAGGACGTTGGCTAGCCACTGTCCTCGCCGAAACGCCATGATACTGAGAGTTGTTGGCCATGTGGCGTGGTGGGACCCACACACACATGGCCCAATCTTGACCACCCACTTGACTTGATCATGGCCCTTGTTTCCTCTATAAATACCCCCCTTAGTTGAAGAGTAATTTCATCCACACTTAAGCTTTCCAAAGCAAAATATCTCCCTCCCTTTAGCTTGTATTTTCGCCCCCTTCCCCACTTGTGTAGAAATACTTTGAGTATTATTGTATAATCCCAAATACCTTATCCTAGTATCCCTAGTTGTATTTCAAAGTTGTTTTAATACTAGAGCCCTAAATACTACTTTATTCCAATAGTCGCAAAATGAAACCCTAGAAAATCTTCATGTTTGGTCAAGTGTTAAGAGGTTGTTTAGAAACTTCTAGGGTCGCTTGGAGCGGGTTGGAGCGTAAGGAATCGAGCTAAACGTTGCTCAGATCGACATATAAACTTGGATAATTTTGGGCTTATCGAGGTAATGATCTATATCCCCTATCAGAATTGGATATTACATACCGTAGTAATTTAGAATCGAGTATAAGATATTTTGGAAGGATGTTTATAAAGGATTGAATCATTTACATTGACCGTATTTACAGACTTGTAGTATTATCGCTGGCAAGGTTGTACACGTCCCGTTAGACGGTAATCCCCGAGTTGTTGGCCCGTAGCAGCCGCAGTAGAGAGGAGATTTACGTGGTCATGGGAGGTGCACGAATTTTCTGTAGAATAAGGAATCGTATTTAGAATATTCTACGAAGAGATCTGTAAGTTGATAGACGCTTTTACGGCCAAGATAAAGGAAGTACTACGAGCAGCATATTCTACTGGGCGTGGAAAAGGCTAGCCAGTTGTAGTACTTGGAGCATTTTGCTAATTGTCGATAATCGTCATGAGGTATGTGAACCTCTTCCTATCTTTTCTAGCATGATTGTTGTGAACTATGTAGTACGGTAGACGATACGTGCTAAGTGAATAAATTGGTTTAAAACATAAGGTGTTATAATAGCTTTATGGGAAGTTAGTTATAACGACTTTATGTAGGTAAAAGAATGATTTATTGATTTTAGAAAGATAAGATACTTGATCTTGAAAGATAAGGGACTTGACTTATAAATGACTTAATAGGAAATATTAAGGACTTGGTTCAGGTTAAACAAATGTGAAACCGCTTTTGAGAAATGGGTAATTGTTTTTTTAAAGGAATCAAGAGTTTTGATTTAAAAGAAAGACATGGTTTTGTCTTAAATTGGTTTAAAACATAAAGTGTTATAACAGTTTTATGGGAAGTTAGTTATAACGACTTTATGAAAGCAAAAGAATGGTTTTATCATTGGTTTTTAAATGGTAACTTGATTTAAGTATAGGTTACTTGTTTTGAAAAGAGTAAGTATTTGAGTTTTAAAGAGTATACTTGATGTTGTTTTAAAAGAAAGGCACTTGGTTTAAAAAGTATAGAGTACTTGATTTTAAAAGTCTTGTAAAGGTTTTTACGAAAGTAAAGTAATTTGGTTTGAAAAGGAAATGTGTTTTTGATACTACGAGTATTAGTATCTTTTACGTAAAAGAGGTCTTTTTGAAAGAATGAAAGTGAGTATTATTTTTGGGTTTGAAACCCGTATTATTGACATAAAATGAAAGTACCTGAGTTGTGTGTAACTTGCCTATGTTTGTGCGTGATAGCCTTGTTGCGCAAGATTGTATTTTTATACCACCGCTCTCAAATGGAGGGCCGGTTGATTTGTTATGATCTTACTGACGCACGCAGCGACGAGGATTCCACCGCACGCCTCGTTGATAGCGTTATTGCACGGACTTGCTCTCCACGAGGTTTTATCGACACGCCTTGGTACCGGTAGTTAGCTCAGACTTGCCCCGCCTCGTGGCTGATTCGCCTTGGTACCTAGTAGTTAGCCTTCGTGACTTGCCCCGCTCAGTTTAGTGGCGGTCTCGTGACACGGCCTGCACCGTAGTTAGCCTTCAGATTGCCTTCGCCACCACGTGACACGCCTTGGTACCGTAGTCGGCCAGATTTGCACCGTGTCAGCTTCGTGGTTTGGTTGTATAGGATTGTTAGTACGGACTTGGTATCTAGTAGTTTGCTTTCGTATTTGCCCCGCCGGGCTTGATGATGCGGATTTGGTATCCGTAGTTAGCCTTCAGATTGCCTCAGACGGCAGTTATGACACGTGGACCTAGTGTTCATGTGTACTTCGGGGTGATTATATCATAGATCGCCTGGCGGGAAAGGTATTCCACGCATGATTGATGTTGTGGGCGTGAGACCCATAGTTATATTTGAGTGACGACTTTGAGGCGCGAGTCCTCGACTTGACATGATCGCTATACTTTGGATCGTAGTTTGGTTATCATACATGTCTCCCGCTTTTATATAGATCGTTATGATTTCATTTACAGATTTTCGCCACATACTGCAATTGTTAGATCACTTCCTGGCCGCTCATGCCGCAGTAGGGTACATCGGCCAGGATCCTCGCCATAGGATCACGCCAAAGATTTTGGGAAGCCCGCTTCTCCGAGGCTTATCTTTGGTATAGTCCTCGCTGTAGTTACTTGTACATTCGTGGTATGGCGGCCTGGCCCCGCCGCCATAGTTATGGTCACATTCTTAGAGGTCTGTAGAATGCTACAAGTGTGGTTTGTAAAAGGATTTAATCGCTCAAAGTTGATATATATATGTATATATTCGTGATGGTGACCGCTTTTGGTTAGCCTGTTTCATACTTTATGTCTTGTCTCATGTTTTAGTTTTTATTTCCACGATTTTCTCGATGTTGTATCACTAGGGTGCCCGGTAAGGCACCAACACTGCCGGGATCGGGTCGTGACAACGCTACTCGTAGTACTTCCACCTATAATGGCCATGAAACGTCTATTAACCTCTAGATCTCTTCGTAGGATATTTCTAAGAACAAGGTTCCATATCCTACGGAAAATTCGCAAAGACTCTCCCGCTTCTACTCAATTTTCCACCTTTTCCAAGGCCCGATAACCGTAATTAACATACTATAATTAAGGTGCTATAATACCGAAATTTAAAGAAGGGGATCACACGCCCAAACGGAACGCGATTAACAATCTCTCCTTAATAACAACAATAATTAAAGAAGGGGATAACACGCCCAAACGGAACGCGATTAACAATCTCTCCTTCATAACAACAATATTAAAGAAGGGGATAACACGCCCAAACGGAACGCGATTAACAATCTCTCCTTCATAACAACAATAATTAAAGAAGGGGATCACACGCCCAAACGGAACGCGATTTAACAATCTTCCCCTTAAGAACAATGTAAATACAGTCCAAAGTAAATACGGTCCAAAGTAAATACGGTCCAAAGTAAATACAGTCCTTAAGTTAGGGTCCTTGGCCAACTTTTACAATTTTACTTATCCAATTACTTCATTAGTCCTTCAACTTATATTCCAATCTTTATATAAGTTATAGTTTCTTTGTTGTTAACTTCTTTGTCAAGTAATGGATACATTTTTACCATTTTAATGGCTAATATGCCAATTCTCCTTTTAACATCTTAACATGATCCAAATCTTTCCTTATATCTCAAACTTCATAATATACTTTCAATATATGTATAATATCCAATATACATAATAATCAACTTCACAAAGAGGTTAAGGTTCATTACCTCAATAATAGCCCAAAAATATCCAAGAACTTTAAGTCGTTCCAAAGCAAGTCTTAGCTCCAAATCTTTGAGTTTTAGCTCCAAATCTTTGTGTTCCAAACCACCAAAAGTCACCCTTAGAAGTTCCTAACCAACTTCTATTCAAGAATTAACTCGAAAAAGTGAAGAACACTAAGGTTCCAAATCTGTCCACTCTCGGCCAATGGGGTAATTTTGAGGCTATGGGTGTGAAATCTTGTCTAACTCTTGGTTAATAATCTTCCTAATACATTAAGGAAGAACACTTATAAGTTTAAGATGTACAATCTAAGGGTGTAACTTCAAATCTTGGTTAATAATCTTGAAATCAAGTAACTTCAAATTTTTACAATCTAGGCAACTTATGCCCATTAATCAAAATAGACAACTTTCTTAACCTTCCATAAAGTCGTTATAACCAACTTCGCATAAAGCCGTTATAACCCTTTATGGTTTTAGACATATTCATTCCTTTTATAACCAAGAGACTTATACTTTTAAAACCAAGTATCACATACTTACAAATCAAGTTTCTTCTACCTTTAAACCTCAAGTAACTCACACCTTTAAAACAAGTTACTTCTCTTAAATCATGTCGTTTCTCCTCTTTTAAAACAATTAAGTAAATCACTCATTTGACTCCCCTAAAGTCATTATAACGACCCTTAGGTTTTGGAACTAAGGCACTAGCCAAAAGATTTGGAAACCCCTTCCTTTTCAGGACTCTATGTACTTTAAGTAAAATACTTTCACTCTTAAGAATCCAAACTCCACTAAGGCAATGGATTATACAACTTACAATTTAAACATCAAAGTACAATCAAGGAAGTACATAGAACAAATTCTATTTTAGGCAATCCAAATATAACCAAGGAATGGATCATTTAAGGAGTAGGACATACTTTCTTTATCTTAAGGAATCATGCTGTAAGAGAGATAGTTCACATACCTTTTCGGCTAAATCCACAAGCTAAGCCGAATACGCCGTACGTATAATTGTCAACCTATAATGGTCACAACATAACTATCAATTTCTAGTTTCTAACGTAGAATAATACTAAGTAAACTGTCTCTTATTCTACGGAAAATCGGGCAGCACCTCCTTTGTTTCTACATACTTTGCCACCTTTTTCAAGGCCGAATACAATAACCAAACATGCCACATTTAAGGCTAAACATACCAACCAATCAAAGGTGATTACACGCCTTACAATACGTGTAAAATTCCGCCCCACAATTCATACCAAGTAGTTTAATACTCACTAGCCATTCTCGGCCAACAATAACTCAACACAAGTCCTTTCCAATTCTTTTTCAATTCCAAGTTCTAAGGTCTAACATGTTATATAGTCATAAACAACTTCAACAACTACAATTTCCTTCTTTATACAACATGCGATGACTTAAACTAATAATCAACTTGAATTGTAATCTTAAGGCTAAACATGCTAGTTTTCGGATTAGGGTTCCAATAGCTAATAAACTTATCAAACGTCATACTAAATACCTCATGCTTGCTAATATCCATAACTACAATGATAAGTAAACTTTAATTACTAAAAAGACAAAATTTATACCTTTACAAGCCCTTAAAATTTCCAAGATTCAAAGTCGCTCCTTAGCAATTCTTAGCTCCTTGTCACGACCCGAACCCGGGCCCGTGACTGGTGCCTTACCCCGGGCACCCTAGTGATACAACATCAGAGTAATCAGCGGAATATAAACAATAACATGAAATAACAAGAAGTATAAAACAATAATCTGTGAAAACTTGCCTTTCGGCATATATAAACAATCTTTTAAAGCGAATGCTTTAATCCTTTTACAACCCCGCCACATCGCATTACATGCACTTACGAATGAATGATAACAACGACGGACAGGTTCCGCCATACCCCGAATGTAAGCACCTAAAACAACAGGACTATACCAAGATAAGCCTCCGAGAAACGGAGCTTTCCCAAACGCCGAATCAGGACCCTAAGAGCGAGGATCAACGATCGTGTACCTTTACTCGCAGATGAACGCAGCCCCCGGCGAGGTCGCATAACAGTACCAAGTATGTGAAACCAAAATAACCATCAGAATGAAATCATAGTAGTCTATACGAAGCAGAGACATGTATGATAACCAAACTACAAGCCAAAGATAAATAAGCCATGCTAAGTCGTGACTCACGCCTCAAGTCATCACTCAAATTTAACAACGGGTCTCACGCCCACAACATCAATCGTGCTCGTGGAATACCTTCCTCACCGCCAGCTTTATGATATACAAGCACCAAGGAATACATACGAACACTGTGTCCCACCGTGTCCTAATAAAACAAGACAGGTAAGTACGAAGGCATAGCCGACTACTAACACCCACAGCATCAACAAGGTCATAAATCGTGTCATGATATCTGCTTGCATCGCCACATGATAAAAGCCGTCACTACTCGCAGATCAAATGTGCGCGTTTAGCCTCGAACTTTCCGTAGCCCGCATAGGCCAACCTCATAGGCCCGCATGAGGTATAACCCCGCATCGAGGGTAGCTACTCCCGCATCGCCCCGACTCGCAACCGCACGCCACAAAGACCGCATGACCACAAGCGGCCGTGAACTAACCCGAACTCCCGTAGTTCCGCATGGATCCCCGACCCGCATGAGGTATTCTCGAATCACGGTCCTGCATCACTCGAGTCTACCCCGACGGAGGCGCTTAACCTCCGACACAAGTCAAGGTAAGTGGTACAATACCAACATAACTACCGATAGTCAAACAACTTTAAGCGCAAATGGCGGGAAAACCCCTTTACACTAACATCACAAGATACTAACACACGTAGATCCTAACATGTTTACTTATCAAATCAACAAGAAAGTATTACAAGGCTATCACAAACCAATACAATCAAGTTATTCACACAAGGTACTTTCTATTAACAAGTTCGTATCTACCCCAAAGTACTTCACACATTAAATCTTTAAAAGATCCGCTCTTCCACATAAGTCACACAATACCCATAGTATAAAATAGAGCGATCGTTTTTTTAAGTAAACCTAAAACACTTACCTTTGTAAAATCAAGTAACAACATTATTTTCCAAACGCCCAAGTTTGCCTAATTTCAAATGCTCAAGTCACTTATTTTAGAAAGGTTTCATAACTCATAGTCTTAATCTCTTTTAAAACATTTGAGTAACATAAGTCTTATGTGAATAAGTTATTCTTGTTTATAATTATCTTACTACAAAGCCATGACCTAGAAAATGTAATATCATTTTGTCTCATCTTAGTTTCTACGCAGATGGAGGTTTCTACCGGTTTTAATAATACAACTCATTAGTCAAGACATTTTCCTTTATTAACGCCGCAGTTGGTTTGGCGATACACATTCTGATTTCCAAATCAAGAAACATTCTTAAGCCGTTATACCTAACTTCCCATAAAGCTAGTATAACTCTTAAGTTTTCAAAACCAAGTATTACTCTCCCTTCAAAACGATTTATAATTCTTTTGAAATACATCAAGTTCCTTATTATAACAAGCCGCTTATAATTCACATCGCTACCTTTTAAAACCACAAGGTATTTTCTTACCTACATAAAGTCATATGACCAACTTCCCATAAAGCCGTTATAACACTTTATGTTTTAAAACAATCAAACACGCTTAACACACGACGCTCACCGCACTACATAGTTCACACATATCATGCTAGAAGGGATAGGAAAAGGTTCACATACCTCGCGACGAGTATCGACAATAAGCAAAATGCTCCAAGTACTACAACCTTGCTAGCCCTTTCCACTCCTCAAGTAGAATACGCTACTCTTAGTACTTTCACCTAAAAAGGTCACAAACGTCTATTAACTTCAAAACACAAGGTTCCATTTCTCTACAAAAATTCGCAAAGACTCTCTCCCCGCAACAACAGAAATCTCCTCCTCTAACGAGGCCGGCCACCAAGCCAACCAGGGGGGGGTTTTACACGTCTAACCGAACGTGTACAATTCTACTCAGCAATACTACACAAGTCTACTGCAATACAGTCCTATGTAAATACAGTTCAGTTCTTTTCTTTATTCTTCAGGCTTAAGTCAAAAGACATTGCCGCAAGTACTAAGCTTAGTTCTATATATAGTATACTTCAACTATATATTCTAACAATATGTAATTTCCAATTACAAATAGAGGGACAAGATAATTACCTCGATAAGCCCATAATTATCCAAGTATAAATGTCGATCCTTAGCAACGCTTAGCTCCTACTCCGGGTGCTCCAACCCGCTCCAAACAACCCTTAGAAGTTCTAACCAACTTCTACTTAAATACTTCAATCAATCAATGAAGATTTCCTTAGTGGTTTGGCTTGAGACAAAAAGGACATACTGTAGTATTTACTGCTCTACGTGATAGAGGTTTCTTTGGAATACTACAAGGTATACTACTAAGGTAATTGGGTATAGTAACAATACTTTTGAGAGTATTTCTACCAATGGGGTGTATTCTACGAGAACAACAAGGCAAGTGGGGTACCTCACGACACACCACTCAGAGTGGCGCACTTCGCCAAGGCCTCAGAGTGGGGTGCACCCTCGCCAAGGCTTCACAAAGGAAGAGGAGGACGAAACCAACAAGGAGGGAGGAGGTTTTCAAGACTTGGAAATTATGGAATCACTAAGTCTTCAAAGTGAGTGGTATTTATAGCCAAGCAAAGGCCAACCAACGGCCAAGATCTAGCCAAGTGGGCAAGTGGAGGCCAAGATATGCCCAAGTGCCCCTAGACCCTACTCCTTAAAACCTCACAGATATCTACACAAATATCAACCAACACTTGCTCATCCATTCGCCCTAACCGCCTTTCAAGTCCACCAACGAGAGGTGCCAAGTGTTGCCCTCTCGCTGGTCCAAAACGCTTCGCCTCTCTAAAAATCCGCAAAAATACTAAATGACATAGTCGTAATTTACCCTTCGTAGTTAGGTAGAACGCTTCGCCGAAAAACGACTCTAACCAAAGTGTCAGGTACAAACATATTTCGCCAAGGGTGCCACATTGGTGACACGTGTCGCCCCGATTCGCCCAAAATATTTCGCCTTCCAAAATATCCATAACGCCAAAATCTCAAAATCAAAGCGGCTCCACAAAATCAGAATTTCTCCGTGGCCCCACGTGACCATTTCCAAAATAAAATCCCAAAATTCTAATATAATCTAAGAAGTCCAAATACCAAACTGGGAATCCAATTCCCATTAACGAACCTTTTTCCTTCACAAAACCGAAACTTTTCCGTGGAAAATCACCTCTTTCTTCCTTTCCAATCTTTCTGTCAGATTCTCGCACGCACGCCCTCGCATACATACCCGGAACTACTGGTATAACATTCTTCCTTAGAAACATTCGCCCCGAATGTTCCTTCTAAGTCCCCAAACATACAAGCGCCGATATAGTCTCTACTACTATACTTCGAGAACAATCCCGCCACACCGCCACGAAACACCGCGCAAAAACTTACATCCAAGCCCACGAGGAAACACCTCTACATCACCACAAATACCTCTTCCCGGGTCAAAAATATACTTCCTTAGTCATCGATACCACTTTTGTCACTTTGTCGCGAGCCTTGTCTGACGACTCCAACAAATGGTACCGGTCCATGATCCTCGAGGTACGCCTTCTACCTTCTCGTGACGCGCCATACGGAGAGCCACTTCGGGTCTGTTCCCGTGGTAGAGGCTCGCCTCTTTATACGCAGCCCCGAACAACAATACGAAAGACGGACGATCGCCTCCTAAGTCGGACGGCAATCGCTAACATATAGGCAACCCGCCTATTCTTCACGAACTCAAAAGGCCCAAAGTAACTCGCTAAGTTCCTTCGCTTTCCAAAACTCGCCACACCTAATCCGGTGGTACTTTCAAGAAGATCGACCGTCACCAACTCTAAGCGCCATCGCCGATTATCCGTGACGATTTTCCGAGCCGCGTAACCTCTTCTCGACAAACTTCACCCTAACCGCATTACCGAACAAGCTCAACCAACTATTCAACCTCGCCAACGCCGAACCAATCGACCGCAAGAATTTACACTTCCGCCCCTACAAGGCTTCATAAGGCGACATCCGAACACCGAATGGTAGCTTAAACGCCCCTCCACAGAACCAACAATCCTCACAATTACCCCTCAAATTCACACACCGCCCGAGGCGAACGCGATTCGAGACTCACCGAAGTTCTTAACCCCGCTCGTCAAACTCTTAGAAAACGAAAATAGCCACAACTCGGGCTTCACCGTCATAAGGCGAAGGTAGGCACCCTGCAGCCTTACAACCTTTCTCGATATAATCAACACCGCAAGTACATGGTCTCGATCGAAAACACGACGCTGCTCCCATCGCCCGACCATCGTCGAACGCATCCACGAACTCAGACGCTGGTTAACTAAACACGGGCCTAACACCCTCATGACTTATCACAAGGCGACCACCACAAACCGACCTCACCATAAAACAGTCGCTGGTTGACCCGCGACGCGGCCTCAACCTCGACCCGCAACGCCAAGAAAACACTAGTTCCCCAAGGAACAATCTCACTAATCACGCTCCAAAACCTAGCGGTCTTCTTAGCTCAACTACCCCTTTCATTCCACACTACCAGGACCTATCCCAAACATAGCTCACGTGCACTATGCACTTCCGATAAGGATCAAACATAACACTACACCTTTTCGAGACGGCCTCACCTCTAAGGTCTCTACGTATAACACTCTAAGGCCCACACCTTCTCTAACCCCAAAATCTTACCTGCTAACTCCACCATGATTTCTATGCTTCTACTGACGCGCATAAGCCCGCATACGTGCCATGCTCAAGCCTAATCAAGAATTACTCTTGCACGACTTCTTAGATAGCCATCAAGACTCGCAGACATCAAGATACTCTGTAGCCAAATCCATACTAGTAATGTGGTCGCTTTGCAATCCATATTCTCTGCTCTCGGTCGTGGAACCGGGCGTTCAAATATCATGGCCGCAGAGGAACCGCCGCCGTGCATAAACTTTATCAAGCAGCGATGTCGCAGAAATCTCGAACGGCATTACCCTAGGTAATGATCGGGCTCGTGCCCACGTAACCCTCAACTCTACTCGCAGCCTCCTGGCCGCTTGCCCTCCCGCCCGGTTTGTTCTACGCGAGGCATAACGATAAGTGAAAGAAATGCCGCAGGTCTACTTACAACATTTCTAAGGCACGATCTCAAAGTGAGAAGAATAGAAACCAATCCTAAATATCCTATAGCCTCCTCGACATTGATGTGGCGCACAACACACCGATAATCAAGACTCATCGATACGGTCAGACACTTTCCGAGGATTAATCGCTCGATACCACTTTTGTCACGACCCTAACCCGCCCGGATCGTGCCTTACCCCGCACCCTAGTGATACAACATCGAGTAATCACGAATATAAACAATAACATGAAATAACAAGAAGTATAAAACAATAATCAGGAAAACTTGCCTTTCGCATATATAAACAATCTTTAAAGCGAACGCTTTAACTTTTTACAACCCCGCCACATCAACATTTCATGCACTTCTATGAATGAAATGATAACAACGACGGACAGTGGCTTCCATACCCCGAATGTAAGCACCTACAACAACAGGACTATACCAAGATAAGCCTCCGAGAAACGAGCTTTCCCAAACGCCGAACTGGACTCCTAAGAGCGAGGATCAACGATCGTGTACCTTTACTCGCAGATGAACGCAGCCTCGGGCGAGGTCCGCATAACAGTACCAAGTATGTGAAACCGAAATAATTCATCAGAATGAAATCATAGTAGTCTATACGGCAGAGACACGATGATAACCAAACTACGCCAAAGATAAATAAGCCATGCTAAGTCGTGACTCACGCCTCAAGTCATCACTCAAATTTAACAATGGGTCTCACGCCACAACATCAATCGTGCGTGGAATACCTTCCTCACCGCCGGCTTTACGATATACAAGCACCAAGGAATACACACGTAACACCGTGTCCCACCGTGTCCTAATAAAACAAGACAGGTAAGTACGAAGGCATAGCCGACTACTAACACCCACGCATCAACAAGGTCATAAATCGTGGTCATGATATCCGCCTGCACCATTACATGATAAAAGCCGTCACTCGCTCGCAGATCAAATGCGCGCCTAGCCTCGAACTTTCCGTAGCCCCGCATAGGCCAACCTTATAGGTCCGCATGAGGTATAACCCCGCATCGAGGGTAGCTACTCCCCGGCATCGTCCTGGACTGGCAGTCCGCATGGCCACAAAGACCGCATGACCACAAGGGCCGTCAGAACTAACTCCGAACTCCCAGAGTTCCGCACGGATCCTCGACCCGCATGAGGTATTCTCGAATCACGGTCCTGCATCACCGAGTCTACCCCCAGACGGAGGCGCAGCTTAACCTCCTGACACAAGTCAAGGTAAGTGGTACAATACCAACATAACTACCGATAGTCAAACAACTTTAAGCGCAATGGCGGAAAACCCCTTTACACTAACATCACAAGATACTAACACACGTAGATCCTAACATGTTTACTTATCAAATCAACAAGAAAGTATTACAAGGCTATCACAAACCAATACAATCAAGTTATTCACACAAGGTACTTTCTATTAACAAGTTCTGCATCTACCCCCAAAGTACTTCACACATTAAATCTTTAAAAGATCCGCTCTTCCACATAAGTCACACAATACCCATAGTATAAAATAGAGCGATCATTTTTTAAGTAAACCTAAAACACTTACCTTTGTAAAATCAAGTAACAACATTATTTTCCAAACGCCCAAGTTTGCCTAATTTCAAATGCTCAAGTCACTTATTTTAGAAAGGTTTCATAACTCATAGTCTTAATCTCTTTTAAAACATTCGAGTAACATAAGTCTTATGTGTGAATAAGTTATTCTTGTTTATAATTATCTTACTACAACAAACATGACCTAGAAAATGTAATATCATTTTGTCTCATCTTAGTTTCTATGCAGATGGAGGTTTCTACCGGTTTTAATAATACAACTCATTAGTCAAGACATTTTCCTTTATTAACGCCGCAGTTGGTTTGGCGATACACATTCTCGATTCAAATCAAGAAACATTCTTAAGCCGTTATACCTAACTTCCCATAAAGCTAGTATAACTCTTAAGTTTTCAAAACCAAGTATTACTCTCCTTCAAAACGATTTATAATTCTTTTGAAATACATCAAGTTCCTTATTATAACAAGCCGCTTATAATTCACATCGCTACCTTTTAAAACCACAAGGTATTTTTCTTACCTACATAAAGTCATATGACCAACTTCCCATAAAGCCGTTATAACACTTTATGTTTTTTAAAAACAATCAAACACGCTTAACACAATGCGACGCCTACCGCACTACATAGTTCACACATATCATGCTGTAAGAGATAGAAAAGGTTCACATACCTCGCGACGAGTATCGATAATAAGCAAAATGCTCCAAGTACTACAACCTTGCTAGCCCTTTCCACTCCTCGCAGAATACGCTACTTTAGTACTTTCACCTAAAAAGGTCACAAACGCCTATTAACTTCAAAACACAAGGTTCCATTTCTACGTAAAATTGGGAAGACTTCCCCGCAACAACAGAAATCTCCTCCTCTAACGAGGCCGCCACCAAGCCAACCGTGGGGTTTTACACGCCTAACCTGACGTGTACAATTCTACTCAAGAATACTACACAAGTCCATCGCAATACACCCCATGTAAATACAGCTTGCTTCTTTTCTTTATTCTTCAGCTTAAGTCAAAAGACATTGCCGCAAGATTAAGCTTAGTTCTATATATAGTATACTTCAACTATATATTCTAACAACATGTAATTTCCAATTACAAATAGAGGACAAGATAATTACCTCGATAAGCCCATAATTATCCAAGTATAAATGTCGATCCTTAGCAACGCTTAGCTCCTACTCCGGTGTCTAACCCGCCCAAACAACCCTTAGAAGTTCTAACCAACTTCTACTTAAATACTTCAATCAATCAACGAAGATTTCTTGTGGTTTCGCTGAGACAAAAGGACATACTAGAGTATTTCCTGCTCTACGATGAGGTTTCTTTGGAATACTACAAGGTATACTGGCTAAGGTAATTGGGTATAGTAACAATACTTTTGAGAGTATTTCTACCAAGAGTGGGTGTATTCTACGAACAACAAGGCAAGTGGGTACC
Organism: Przewalskia tangutica; assembly: GCA_029844215.1. Classification (NCBI taxonomy): domain Eukaryota; kingdom Viridiplantae; phylum Streptophyta; class Magnoliopsida; order Solanales; family Solanaceae; genus Przewalskia; species Przewalskia tangutica. The sequence continues at coordinate 34,254,808 of CM056725.1, forward strand.
TCACGACACCACCACTGTGAGGTGTACCCTCGGCCAAGGCCTCAGGAGTGGGTGCACCCTCGGCCAAGGCTTCACAAAGGAAGAGGAGGGACGAAACCAACAAGGAGGAGTGGAGGTTTTCAAGACTTGAAATTATGGAATCACGTAAGTCTTCAAAGTGAGGGTATTTATAGCTGCAAAGGCCAACCAACGGCCAAGATCTAGCTGCTCAAGTGCTGAGGCCAAGATATGCCCAAGTGCCCCTAGACCCTACTCCTTAAAACCCTCACAAATATCTACACAAATATCAACCAACACTTGCTCATCCATTCGCCCTAACCGCCTCTTTCAGTCCACCAACGGTAGGTGCCAAGTGTTGCCCTCTCGCTGGTCCAAAACGCTTCGCCTCTGAAAATCCGCAAAAATACTAAATGACATAGCCGTAATTTACCCTTCGTAGTAGTGTAACGCTTCGCGAAAAACGACTCTAACCAAAGTGTCAGGTACAAACATATTTCGCCAAGCCACACGGGGTGACACGTGTCGCTCGATTCGCCCAAAATATTTCGCCTTCCAAAATATCCATAACGGCCAAAATCTCAAAATCAAAGCGGGCCCCACAAAACCGTAAATTTCTCCCGTGGGCCCCATGTGACCATTTACGAAAATAAAATCCCAAAATTCTAATATAATCTAAGAAGTCCAAATACCAAATCTGGGAATCCAATTCCCATTAACGAACCTTTTTCCTTCACAAAACCTAAACTTTTCCGTGGAAAATCACCTCTTTCTTCCTTTCCAATCTTTCGCAGATTCTCGCACGCACGCCCTCGCATACATACCCGGAACTACTGGTATAACACTCTTTCCTTAGGTTCCAACCGCCCAAGCACTCTTTAGAAGCCTACAAGAACCCATCTTCAAGTTCCAACTTCAAAGTCAAGAACTCTTAAGTTTCCGCCATACTAACGTGAAAACGCTGCTCCAAATCTTTCTATCGAGATATCCTTACAATACCCTTAGGGACCTTGGGTTTAAGTCTTGTGAATAATGGATCAAAATTACAAAAATTTTTGCGGAGATAGACTAACCCGCGAGCTCAAAAACAAGAGTGAGTGAAATAATTCTAAGTGTTGGAAGACCTTGTCTTGCACTAGTAGTATGCTTATATAACACATTGGATGGCTTAGATTAAAACACTTATGGGTTAGGATGAAGGACAATTAATGTTAAGCCGACACGCTGACAAGTCAACAATCTCGCTTAGCAAGACTTGATCTTTCACGGTCAACGATCATTTTAGCCCGCAAATTTTCGACCAAGACCATGCGGAGGTGCCACGCTTCGCCTCTCATTCGCCCATAAAATTTCAGAACCTCGGGCCCCAAGAAAACGTAAATTCCTGTGGGCCCCACATGACCAAATCCAGAAAATAAATTTCCATAATGTTAATAAGTTTCATACTCTTCAAATAATGCATTTTGAGAATCCAATTCTCAACAACGAACATTTTTCCTTTCCGATGTTCTAAGATTTTCCGCTCTAAAAATAATTCTTCCTTTCGCACTAATTTCCAAGTCTTGATTCCTTACATACCTTCTCTTATACATGTCCCGACTTACTGGTGTAACATTCTCCGCTCTTAGAAACATTCGCCCCGAATGTTCTTAGTCGGTTTTCAATCTATACAAACTCCAGATAATCTCTTTACCAAGCCTATCAATCAATATTCCACAAGACCAACGATGCCACACACGCCACCACATAACATACGCATAAAATCTCAATATTGTTTCTGCTCCCAATCCTTGGATTTACTATCCAAACTTGGCCATTATGCTACTTACATTCCCGCTAAGGCTCTTCTCGGTCCTTACGACTTTAGTTCGTGGAACGATCCACGAACTCGCATAATGATTAACTAAACTGGGCCTTACATCCCCGGACCGCCACATAACGACCATTTCTAATCGACATATAGGTGGACTCGATCGAGAAAATCCTCCGCTTCCTCCGAGAACTTCGAACCCCGGAGCTCTGACCAGCCTCCTAAATACCTCGGGTCAAATCTTCCACCGTGGGCGGGGTATGTACCGGGTAGGGGACGAATATCTCACTCAACATCGAGGTTGCTCGCCCAAAACTCACCGGATAACCAACCGGCCTAGCCTCTTACGCAGATCTCCGCGGCCCTCTACTTCAGACACCGCTTGCATCGCCAATAACCTCCTCGATGAAACCGTAGCACCGCTTATTCGTCAATAACATAACCGCTTCTCACGACTTATAGTCTTCTCCTAATCGAAACCGGAGGCTCGTGCTGGGCCTCAAAACTCGCGCAGGTTAACTCGCCGATCGCGAACAACATCCAGATACCCGGCATAAGCCCTATCAACTCTCGTGTCCGACTAGTAGCTCCACTACTCCTTTGCCCTTCGGCATCGTGCCTCTCCTGAGGCATAATCAGAACACAAAATTACGCTGAGAGGAATTATCTTACTAACACGCCTCTATGGCACGATCTTAGAGTGAGAAGAATAGAAACTAACTCCTAAATGTCCCGTAGCCTCATGCTTACGGGTGTGGCGCGCAACACACCGATAATCAAGACTCTACAAGACACGCTTGTAGACATTTCAGGATCGATCGCTTCGATACCACTCACACGCCCAACCCCGTTACGATCGTGCCCTACCCGCACCCTTCTACCTTAACAACTAAGTAAACTGCGAAAATTAAATAACACCTCTTTTTTTTTAACCAACGTACGTGCAAGGCAAAGCCGACAAGGCTGCCATATAATATACATAATCAAAAGACACTACAATGTACATGAGTCCAATCCCACATATGAATACGCACTTAAGAGTTTTATCAAATATGACGACAAGGCCCCGCCAGCACCCATAACCGCATAAAATCATGCATCAAGGAACTATACCAAAAGATAAACTCCCGAACAGAGGAGCTATCCAAAACTCGAGCAGGTCCTACACCGCCGATCACCAAATCAAGACCTAAACTCATGCAGATGAACGCAGCTTCGGGCGAGGTCAAGACGGGCACGTACCAAGTATGTGAAATGAAGTACCGTGAATGAAATCATAACCGCTTAAACAAAACAGAGACATGTATGATAATCAACCTACAAGACACAATACATAAGGCCATATCAAGTCGTGGACGATGCCTCAAAGTCACTACTAAATATAACTACGGGTCTCACGCCCATAATATCAACCATGCCCGTGGAATACTTTCTCACCGCCGGCATCCATGATATAACAATATCCTCGCGTCGCACGCCCCTAATCCCACATCGATAAGCATGACCACGGGTAATACAAATAACCGAATCTAACCCGCCTCCCGGTCACACGCCTAATCCCACATCGTATAAGCACGTCCAAGCGAGTATCCTCGCGTCGCACGCCTAATCCCATATCTTATAAGCATGACCACGGGTAATACAAACAACCGAATCTAACTCCGCCTCCGGTCACATGCCCTAATCCCACATCGTATAAGCATGTCCAAGGAGTATCCCTCGTGGTCGCATGCCCCGGAATCCCACATCGTATAAGCATGACCATGGTTTAATACAAACAAATTCGGGAATCTAACCCGCCTCCTGGTCACATGCCCCGGAATCCCACATCGTATAAGCATGTCCAAGGAGTATCCCTCGTGGTCGCATGCCCCGGAATCCCACATCACCGTCGGTACGTCCAAGTAAACTTACAACAAGACAGCCGGCCCTCCAACCGAGAGTCGCGGCAGCGTACAAATATAATACTTGCACTCAAAGGCTATCACCAGCACACATAGGCAAGTTCATAAAATCTTTAGACTTTCATTTTATAAACTCAAGGCACTTATAGAATACTCCTCAATTAAACAAGCCAAAGTACTTATCAAGGCACACGTAGAATAATTCTCAATTAAACAAGCCAAAGTACTTATCAAGGCACACGTAGAATAATTCTCAATTAAACAAGCCAAAGTACTTATCAAGGCACACATAGAATAATTCTCAATTAAACAAGCCAAAGTACTACGTACGTACATTCTTTTCAAAATACTCTTTTCTATGTAAAACCCCAAGATATTAACACCCGTAGTATCAAGGTGTGTCTATTTTTCAAAGTAAGTTACTACACTTTTAGAAAATTCATTTCAAAGCTTGAAATCAAGTAACTTCAAATTTTTACAATCTAGGCAACTTATGCCCATTAATCAATATAGACAACTTTCTTAACCTTCCATAAAGCCGTTATAACCAACTTCCCATAAAGCCGTTATAACCCTTTATGGTTTTAGACATATTCATTCCTTTTATAACCAAGAGACATATACTTTTAAAACCAAGTATCACATACTTACAAATCAAGTTTCCTCTACCTTTAAACCTCAAGTAAGTAAATCACTCCTTTGACTCCCCTAAAGTCATTATAACGACCCTTAGGTTTTGGAACTAAGGCACTAGCCAAAATGTCACGCCCCGAACCCTGGGCCCGTGACTGGTGCCCTACCTGGGCACCCTTCTACCTTAACAACTAAGTAAACTACAAAAATCAAATAACACCTCATTTTTTTTTCTTTTTTAAAACCAACGTACGTGCAAGGCAAAGCCGACAAGGCTGCCATATAATATACATAAACAAAAGACACTACACCGTACATGAGTCCAATCCCACATATGAATACAGACCTTTAAGAGTTAAATCGAATATGACGACAGGCCCCGCTGCACTCCATAATCAGATAAAAGCCTCATCATGAACTATACCAAAATGATAAACTCGAACAGAGGAGCTATCCAAAACTCGAAAGGTGGTCCTACACTGCCGATCACCAAATCGCAGACTAAACTCGCAGAAGATTTAACGCAGCCTCGGGCGAGGTCAAGACGGCATGTACCAAGTATGTGAAACAAGAAATATCAGAATGAAATCATAACAAATAACAAAACAGAGACATGTATGATAGCCAACCTACGCATCTAATACATAAGCCATATCAAGTCGTGACGACGTGCCTCAAAGTCCTTACTCAAATATAACCACGGGTCTCACGCCCATAATATCAATCATGCCCGTGGAATCCTTCCTCACCGCTAAATTCATGATATAATACAACATCAAGAAGCACACCGAACCTTGCAATCACGCAGAGTAAATAGTAGTATACTTACAATATAAACTAGAAGCTCACGATCAAAGCAGACCACCCACCCGCAGATCATTACAATCCTACTCCCGACTATTTCACCCGCATAGTCGCGTGGACCCGCATGAGGTATTCCTCGCACGGGACTATTTCACCCGCATAAGCCCTTACGACTGCATGCAGGTATTCCTCGCATAGGTCGGACCCGCCCGCACGGGACTATTTCACCCGCATAAGCCCTCATGACTCGCACGAGGTATTCTCGATCGCGGGTAGCAAATCCACTAATACGCAAATGCCACAAACCCGGAATGACCTAAACGAATGATATACCACTAGCACACAACCGGCTAGTACCAGCACACATAGGCAATTCTCAATTAAACAAGCCAAAGTACTTATCAAGGAACACATGGAGTAATTCCCAATTAATCAAGACAAAGTACTTATCAAGGCACACTTAGAATAATTCTCAATTAATCAAGCCAAAGTACTTATCAAGGCACACTTAGAATAATTCTCAGTTAATCAAGCCAAAGTACTTATCAAGGCACACTTAGAATAATTCTCATTTAATCAAGCCAAAGTACTTATCAAGGCACACTTAGAATAATTCTCAATTAATCAAGCCAAAGTACTTATCAAGGCACACTTAGAATAATTCTCAATTAATCAAGCCAAAGTACTTATCAAGGCACACTTAGAATAATTCTCAGTTAATCAAGCCAAAGTACTTATCAAGGCACACTTAGAATAATTCTCAATTAATCAAGCCAAAGTACTTATCAAGGCACACTTAGAATAATTCTCAGTTAATCAAGCCAAAGTACTTATCAAGGCACACTTAGAATAATTCTCAGTTAATCAAGCCAAAGTACTTATCAAGGCACACTTAGACTAATTCTCAATTAATCAAGCCAAAGTACTACGTACGTACATTCTTTTCAAAAGACTCCTTCTATATAAAACCCCAAGATACTAACACCCGTAGTATCAAGGTGTGTCTATTTTTCAAAGTAAGTTACTACACTTTTAGGAACTCATCTCAAAGCTTGAAACCAAGTAACTTCAATTTTTCACAATCTAGGTAACTTATGCCCATTAATCAAATTTGACAACTTTCTAAACCTTTCATAAAGTCGTTATAACCAACTTCCCATAAAGCCGTTATAACCCTTTATCGTTTTTATACAATTTCATTCTTTTTATAACCAAGAGACTTATACTTAAAACCAAGTATCACAAACTCTCAAATCAAGTTTCTTAACTTTCAAAAATACTTCGAGTCTCTTAATATATAGAAAACAAGTTTCTTCTACTTTTAAACCTCTAGTAACTCACACCTTTAAAACAAGTTACTTCTCTTAAATCATGTCATTTCTCCTCTTTTAAAACAATTAAGTAAATCACTCATTTGACTCCCCTAAATTCATTATAATGACCTTTAGGTTTTGGAACTAAGGCACTAGCCAAAAGGTTTAGAAACCACTTCCTTTTCAAGACTCCATGTACTTTAAGTAAAAAATACTTTCACTTTTAAGAATCCAAACTTCACTAAGGCAATGGATTATACAACTTATAAGTTAAACATCAAAGTACAATCAAGGAAGTACATAGAACAATTTCTACTTTAGGCAATCCAAATACAACCAAGGAATGGATCATTTAAGGAGTAGGACATACTTTTTTATCTTAAGGAATCATGCTAGAAGAGGAGATAGTTCACATACCTTTTCGGCTAAATCCACAAGCTGCTTCTAATACGCCATACGAGAAGTTGTCAACCTATAATGGTCACAACAAGACTATCAACTTCTAGTCTTTAACGTAGAATAATACTAAGTATACGGTCTCTAATTCTACGGAAAATCGGGCAGCACTTCCTTTGTTTCTACTCACTTTGCCACCTTTTTCAAGGCCGAATACAATAACCAACACGCCACATTTAAGGCTCAAACAACAACCAAACAAAGGGGATGACACGCCTTACAATACGTGTAAAATTCCGCCCCACAATTCCTACCAAGTAGTTTAAAACCCACTAGCCATTCTCGGCCAACAATAACCAACAATTCAAAGTCTTTTCCAATCCTTTTCAAATTCCAATTTCTAAGGCCTAACATGTTATATAGTCATAAACAACTACAATTTCCTTCTTTATACAACATGCGACGACTTAAACTAATAATCGACTTGAATTGTAATCTTAAGGCTAACATGCTAGTTTTCGGATTAGGGTTCCAATAGCCAATATACTTATCAAACTTCATACTATATAACTCATGCTTGCTAATATCCATAGCTACAACAATAAGTAAGTCTTAACTATTAAAACGACAAAATTTATACCTTTATAAGCCCTTAAAGTTTCCAAGATTCAAAGTCGCGCCTTAGCAATTCTTAGATCCTTTCCTCAAGTTCCAATCCGCTCCAAGCACTCCTTAGAGGCCTATGAAGAACCCATCTTCAAGTTCCAACTTCAAAGTCAAGAACTCTTAAGTTTCCGCCTCACTAATACGAAAACGCCATTTTTCCGAAATCTTTCTATTGTGATATTCTTACAATACCCTTAGGGACATTGGGTTGAAGTCTTGTGAACAAAGGATCAAAACTACAAATTTTTCTAGTGTGTGAGATGTCAAACCCGAGAGGTCCTAAGCAAGAACAAGAATGTGTGATTTTTTCTAAGTGTTGAAAACTAGTCTTGCACTAGTAGTAAGCTTATATAACACATCGATGGCTTAGATTATCACAATCGTGTGGCTAAGATGAAGATCACACGGATTAAGCACAAGTGCGTCGACTGGTCAACAATATCGCTTAGCAGACTTATCTTCCACCATGGTAAATGACCATTCTACCCTTACTAAATTTCGTCCAAGACCATATGCTGGGGTGCCACGGTCGCCTCTCATTCGCCCATAAAATTCAGAACCTCGCTGGGCCCCACAAAATGTAAAATTCTCAAAGGGCCCCACGTGACCAAATCCGTAAAAATAAATTTCCATAATGTTAATAAGTTCCATATTCTTCAAATAATGCACTTTGAGAATCTAATTCTCAACAACGGACAATTTTCCTTTCCGACGTCCGGAAGATTTTCCGTCGGAAAAACAATTCTTACTTTCGTACCAATTTCCAAGTCTTGATTCCTTACATACACTTTCTTACACATGTCCTGGACTTACGGGGTGTAACATTCTTCCCCCCTTAGAAACATTCGTCCCCGAATGTTCTTAGTCGGTTTTCAAGCTATACAAACTCCGGCATAAACTCTATATTATGTCTCTCAATCAAAACTGCACAAGACCAACGATGTCACACATGACGACCACATAACATACGTAAACATATCAATGGACCTTCCGTCCGCGACCCCTTCTCACAAAACTCGAAGGTTACAGCCTTCTAAAATACGGGATCCTTAGAGGTTCCTTTATTTCTTACTTGTCTTTCTTTCTCGTACTTCTAAACTTATTTAGTAAACGTACAACATCTCAAATATTGTTTCTGTTAACTTGGCCATATTGTTACTTACATTCCCGTTAAGGCTCTTCTCTGTCCTTACGACCTAGTTCCGGTGGAACGCATCCACGAACTCGTACAACGATTAACTCAACTTGGGCCTGGCATCCTCGTGACCTTATCACATACGACCACTCCCCACCGACCTCACCCCATTCCATACTACCGGCTGACCCAAAATGAGTCCACAACCCGACCCATCGTCACACTTAACTTCTCATTTTACTAATCAAGGTATCCCTACCTCTAGGGTACTATCACTTTACAACTGCTAGCAACAAAGGGAAAACATATATGCTAGGGCGAAATCTGAATCTATCAATGCACGTATGATTCAAAAGAATCAAAATATACATGTAACCCCATGAGATGTTGCCTCCCGATCCCGCCCGCAGTCACGCCATCTATGCGTTCAAGGACCGCCGTAACTATAAACCCACCCTAACCTCTACCACGGATGGTCGACATCCAACACCCCGCCTGGGACGACATGGAGGAAAGTGGAATCAACCATCGCCTCATAGCCGAGCCACCTCACCTGCTTTTCTAAAAGGACATACCCTCCGAATATGGCTCGACGCCACAACAAAACAAACACTGCCATAACGGCATTTCCAACGACGCTTACCACATCCGATACATCGAGGAATAGGTGGCTCGACCGAGAAAGTCCTCTCGCTCTCGAACCTCGACTCGGAGCTCGACCGCTCCTAAATACCTCGCGGTCCAATATCCCACCCGTGGAACCGCGGTATGTACCGGTAGCCGACGAATATCTCACTTCGCCGAGGTCGCTTGTCCAAAACTCACCGGATAACCAACCCGCCTAGCCTCTCTTACGCCGATCTCCGCTGCCTCTACCTCTCGTACACCTGCTCAGACAGCCAAATAACCTCCCCGCCGATGAAACAGTAGCACCGCTATCTTGGTCAATAACATAACCGCTCCTCATGACTCCTATAGTCTTCTCCTAATCGAGAAACCGAGGCGCCGTGTCGGGCCTCAAAACTCGGCGCAGAAGAACTCACGATCAGGAACAACATCCCAGATACCCCGGCATAATCCCTATCAACTCTCGAGTCCGACTAGTAGCTCCTCGCTACTCATTTGCCTCGCGGCGGTTGCCTCCTCGAGGCATAATCAGAATACAAAATCACGCGAGAGGAATTATCTTACTAACACAAATCTATGGCACGATCTTAGAGTGAGAAGAATAGAAACTAACTCCTAAATGTCCTCGTAGCCTCCTATTTACGGGCGTGGCGCGCAACACACCGAGTAATCAAGACTCTACTAGACACGGCCCAGAAACATTCCGAGGACTCGATCGCTCGATACCACTCTATCACGCCCAACTCAAGCCAGGATCGTGCCCTACCCGGGCACCTTCTACCTTAACAACTAAGTAAATCACGAAATCAAATAACACCTCTTTTTTCTTTTTTTAAAACTAACGACGCAAGGCAAAGCCGACAAGGCCATATAATATACATAAACAAAAGACACTACACCGCATATAAGTCCAATCCCACATATGAATACGCACTTCTAAGAGTTAAATCAAATACGACGACAAGGCCCCGCCAGAACCATAATCAGATAAAAGCCTCGCATCAAGGAACTATACCAAAATGATAAACTCCTCAATGGAGGAGCTATCCAAAACTCGAAAGCAGGTCCTACACTGCCGATCACCAAATCGCTTACCTAAACTCGCGCAGATGAATCGCCACGACTAACCGCCCGTGATCGTGCCTTACCCCGCACCCTAGTTAGCGATACAACATCGAGAAAACCAATGAAATAAAAACTTTACACATGAAATGAGACATAATAAATAAACAAAGCAACCTAACAATTGCCTTCGATATATACATAAAACCCGAACGCTTATCCTTTTACAAACCCCGCCACAACAAAGGCATGCACTTAAGATTTACAATAACTATGACGGACAGTATTCCCGCCATACCCTCAATGTACAAGAACCTACAACTCAGTGGAACACATACCAAAAGATAAGCCTCCGAGAAACGGAGCTTCCCAATACGCCGAATCGAGATCCTAAGAGCGAGGATCCACGATCGACGACTTACTCATGCAGATTAACGCAGCTTCGGGCGAGGTCAAGATAACAGTACCAAGTATGTGAAATCAGAAATATCAGAATGAAATCATAGCCTATATAAGCAGAGACATGAATGATAACCAAACTACAAGACACATATATCGCTTATATCAAGTCGTGGTCTCACGCCTCCACATCATTCATGCCCGTGGAATGCCTTCTCACCGCCACGGCTATGATATGATAACACCAAGAAGTACACCAAAGACACCAAGTCCTACCTGATGCCAAAGTCAGATAATAATTCAAACGGAAGATACCCGCGCCACGATCGTGTCAAGATGTCCAAAAAGGGAACCACAAGACAAAGAATCAAATGGAAGATACCCGCAGCGCCACGTGATCGTGTCAAGATGTCCAAAAGGGAACCATAAGACAAAGATTCCAAATGGAAACATACCCGCGCGCCACGATCGCGGTCGTGATGCCCAAAGGGAAACAATAAAGCAAAGATCAACACGGAAGATACCCGCGCGCCACGATCGTGTCAAGATGTCCAAAGCGACAGCAAAAGTAACACAATCAACCGTGAACGCATCTGCGGAATTTCTCCATCACCGCCAGACGTCCAAGTAAGTTCTCAACTACCAACCGACTCATCGAGACGCCAGAATACGTAAATACAACACTTGTACAACAAAGGCTATCATCACAAGCATAGGCAAGTTTCACACAACTCAAAGTACTTTCACATAAGCCACACAATACCGTGAGTATAAAAATCGTGACTATCTTTTTAAGTAAACAAGACACTTCCCTTTGTAAAATCAAGTAACAACATTATTTTCCAAACGCTCAAATTTGCCTAATTTCAAATGCTCAAGTCACTTATTTTAGAAAGGTTTCATAACTCATAGTCTTAATCTCTTTAAAACAATCGAGTAACAAATGTCATATATGAGTAGTTTATTCTTGTTTATAACGATCTTATTACAAAGGCATGATCTAGAAAATGTAATATCATTTTGTCTCATCTTAGCTTCTACGCAGATGAGGTTTCTACCGTTTTAATACAACACATCATTATTCAATACATTTTCCTTTATTAACGCCGCAGCTGTCTGTCGATACATTCGATTTCAAATCAAGAAACATTATCCCTTTAAAACTAAGTACTCATTACTCACGAACGAGGTTTCACACAACATCCACATTAACAAATAAGTTAAGTCTCTTATCTTATAAGATCAAGTCTCTAACTTCTAACATCAAGAAACCATTTTCACTTACATAAGGTCGTTATAACTAACTTCCCATAAAGCTATTATAACACCCTATGTTTTAAACCAACCAAATCACTTAGCACACGACGCTCACCGCATCACATAGTTCACAACAATCATGCTAGAAAAGATAGAAGAGGTTCACATACCTCGCGACGATTATCGATGCTAAGCAAAAACGCCCACAAGATCAGAACCTGGCCAGCCTTTTCCACTCTTCAAGTAGAATACGCTACTCGTAGTACTTCCACCTATAAGGCCACAAACGCCTATTAAATCTTAAACACAAGTTTCCATCTTTCTACGTAAAATTCTAAGAAGACTTCCTCTCCACAACAGAAATCTCCTCCTCTATCGAGGCCGGCCACTAAGCCAACCAGTGGGGTTTACACGCCTAACCTGACGTGTACAATTCTACTACACAAGAATGCTACAGTTCATCAGAATACACCCTATGTAATTACAGTCGCTTTCTTTAAATTCAGCTTAAGTCAAAAGACATCCGCAAGCTATGTTCATTCTATATATAGTATACTTCAACTATATAATCCTACAACATGTAAACTCCAATTACAATAAGTGGACAAGAATATTTACCTCGACAAGCCCAAAATTATCCAAGTTATAATGTCGATCCCGAGCAAGGTTTAGCTCAATTCGCGCCCAAACCACTCCAAACAACCCTAAGTTCTAACTAACTTCTACTCAAATACTTCAACCAACTACGAAGATTTCCTTAGTGGTTTCTGGCTGAGACTAAAGGACAAAAGGTAGTATTTCCTGCTCTACGATAGAGGTAACTTTGAAATACTACTAGGTAAAGGCTAAGGTATTTTGGGCATTATAACAATACTAGAGAGTATTTCTATACCACAAAAGTGGTATTATACGAAACAACTAGCAGTGGGGTACCCTACTAGCACTTCCATGTGGAGGAGGCTCTCGCCACAAGGCCACCCAGCGGGAGTGGGAAGGACGAGAACACTCAAGAGGGAGGAGAGTTTTCAAGGCTTAGACAAAGGAGGAGTGGATGAATAAGTTCATCACTATGGGTATTTATAGACAAGCTGGCCAACCAATGGCCAAGATCATGCCAAGTGCAAGTGTAGGCCAAGATTAAGCCAAGTGCACCCTAACCCCTACTCCACAAAACATGCCACAAACAATGCACCAAACAAGGCCAAAACAAGGCACAAAACAGGAGTAAGACGCCCCCGCTTACCCAAATCAAGCCACTGAGGTGACAAGTGTCACCCTCGTCGCCCAAAGATGTTCCGCCGCCGAAAAATCCAAAAATACAAAACGACATAGTCGGAATTTTCCCTCGCAAGTTATGCAAAACGCTTCGCCGAAAAACGACTTAATCGTGTCGCGCACAAAGGTAAATTCGCCAAGGTGCCACACGGGGTGACACGTGTCGCTCGATTCGCCTCGAATATTTCGCTCCAAAATATCCAAAATACCGAAATCTCAAAACAAAGCTGGCCCCACAAAATCAGAATTTCTCCCAGGCCCCACGTGACCATTTCCAAAATAAAATCTCAAAATTCTAATATAATTTAAGAAGCCCATATACCAAACTGGGAATCCACCTCATTAACGAACCTTTTCTTCACAAATTACCGAAACTTTTCCGCTAAAACTCACATCTTTCTTTCTTTTCAAAATTTCATTGCACTCGCACGCACGCCCTCACATACATACCCCGCAACTACGGGTATAACATTCTCCTCTTAGAAACATTCGCCCCAATGTTCCTTCTCAAGTCTGATAACGATAAAGTTCCTCTAACAAGTTGCCGACGCCACGCCGCCACGAACTAACACACGCTCTTCTCCCCAACTCGCTGCACTCTTCTCTAACACTCGAACTCTTTCTAGTATCCGCACTCACACTTCCGCAATGCTTCGCTTTCCAACCTTTGGAGTTACTACCTCCAAACTTGGTCATCTTACTAACTTCAATCTCCTTAAGGCCATTCCCCTTCACGAACCGACTCGCAGAACGATCCACGAACTCATACGATGGTCACCTAAACCGCCTAGCATCCTCGTGACCCTACCACCGGCTAACCACCTCGAACTGACTTACCACAACCGGCCGCGTTGACCTCAAATGGTCCTCAACCCGACCCCACAATCACACACATTCTTGTTCCCCGATACTAACAATCTAACTAACACACGCCATGAAAGCTAACACTTCCATCTCGCACTACCCATGGACTTATCACACAAATAAATCCTAATGATACTACGCACTGATAAAGGTCAAACATAAATAAATCTTTTACTCACGACGACCCTACCTCTAAGGTCTCAATCGTGAAATAGTCTAAGGTTCACACTTCCATGCCCCCTGTGCTTACCCTTCTACACTCACCAGGTTTCTCAATCACATATTAGCACAAAGCTATCCGAACATAACACTTAACACATTATCTTAACATCAATACATACAAGTCTCTAGAGGGTTAAGGATATACCTAAAAATAGGCGGTTCAAAGGACCGCTAAGACTGGGAACTTCCACCGCGACCTCTACCGTGGCCCGCCGCGTATGAACATCCCGCCTAGCCGTGGAAGGTGAAGAACCCGCAATCGATCTCGTAGATCTGTTATCCTACTCGCCACGCACTGCTCCAGGTTCGGATCGTGCCTCATCGGCACCCAAGTAGTCATACATCGAGTAATCGCCGAAATATAAAGCAAGACATGAAACGCTTTATAAAATAAATACGCTTTAAGTGAGAGAACACGCTTTTCGCATATATATAAAAACACGGTTTAGCAGCTATATCCGATATCGCATAACAGACTACGCACTTAAGGAAATATACAACTATGGCGACAGTGTTCCCGCCATACCCCGATCAGACAAAACTATCTACAACAGTGAGATCATACCCAAAAGCAGAGCCTCCGAAAGCGACGGAGCTCGACACCAACGGAGATCCTAGAACGTGGATCTAGCACCGCCGCTCTTACCGCGTATGAACGCACTTCCGGGCGAGGTCAAGATAACAGTACCAAGTATGTGAAACTATAAAGAATCGAATAAAATCAAAGTATTTAAAACCTTTTCACAAATACACCGCCTCAATTGCACATAAGGCCACATCACAAACAACAACAAGAATAGAAAAATCAGAATAGTCTATTCTAGGCCGCTAATGATCGGGCAAGGCTAATCGCCCATAGTATCATTCTCACGTGCCTAGTCCTCGACTTCCGCAGCTCGCACGGTCACACATGCACTGCATGAGGTATTCTCAGATCGGGGCAGCCTAACCCCAGATCCGCCTAGGCTCCCGCACCCGCATAGCCTCAAAAGACCGTGATAGTCTCAACAGATCGCATAGGAATCCCCGTGATCAAGCTAAACACCCTAATGATCAATCCCGAGCATACCGCCGCCCGCATAGTCTCACTGCACCGCACAGCCGATAGACTCAAGATCAAGTGGCAAGCCCTGTGATAACAAATACGGGTAGTGATACAATAACAAGACAACTGACTTACTCTGCTAGCAACGTAAGTACAAAGAATTCAAGACACTAACCTGTAGCATCATAATATGTCTACTTATCACACAAATCTTACTACACTTAATGTAAATCAATACAAGGCTTTTATAAACAAACAAGTAAATAGCCTTTTTATCTTCTTAAGTTGTTATACCTAACTTCCCATAAAGCTAGTATAACTCTTAAGCTTTTGTTTTAAAACCAAATATTTATCTTCCAATAAAATGATTCAAAGATTCTTTTGAAATGTTTTCGCCTTTGTTATTCAAAGCTTGCCAGGCATTGCCGTAAGTATTATTCAGTGCTTGCCAGGCATCGCCATAAGTATTATTCATTAACACATGACGCTCACCGCACTATATATTGTAAAATATCATGCTTTAGAAGAATCACATACCTTCTCAAATAAAACCACCGCCAAGTCAATATGTCGCGCAGAGAGTCACCTCATAATAGTCACAGATATCTATCAAAGACTACTCAAGGTCATTCTAAACAGAGGGTTCATAATTCTACTAAGTCGGGCAAAGACTTCCCTACCAAAGTGAGCTATATAAGTTCATCAGAAAACAAATTCTATGTAAGTACGCTTTGATTATTCTTCTAAGTATTTATACTTATTCTTATTCTACAACAAAGAAGTATTCTCTAATTCAAAAGAGGGTTAGATTAGTTACCTGTAAGCCCAATAATATCCTAGAAAAGTCGCACCGAGCAAGGTTTTGCTCCTAAGTCAGATGTCTAAGGAAACCTTAGTTCTTCACAACTTCTACTAAGTACTAAGGTATTTGGGCTAGGTATTGGGCATTATAACAAAACAAGGCAACTTTTCTACCGGGAGTGGGTAGGTTTTGCCAGGCTAGGTGGGTAGCCTCGCCAAGCTTCTCAAGTGGCGGGAGGTGTCGACGAATTGCTACAAAGGGAGAGGAAGGATTTTAGACTTGAAGGCTTTTGGACGAAGAACTCTTCATCTCAAGAGGGTATTTATAGCTCAAGCCTCGCCAACCAACGCCAAGATTTAAGACAAGTGCAAGGCAAGTGTAAGGCCAAGATCAAGCCAAGTGCACCCTAACCCTACTCCACAAAACACTCCACAAAACACTCCCAAAACATGGCACAAAAACAAGGCCTAAGCAAGGAACCAATCGCCAAGGCCAACACCCTCTCGACGCCCAATCGCCCAAAGCCACCCCACTTGTTTCCAATGCGAGGGTGACATGTCACCCTCCCGCTGGTCCAAAATGTTTCGCCTCTAAAAATCCGCAAAATAAGAAACGGCATAGCCTAATTTACTTCACGAAAGTCAGGGAAACGCTTTCTGCTGAAACGATTCTTTTAGCGAGTCAGGTACAAAAGAAAACGCCCAAGGCTAACTAAGGCCAACTTTGACGTATTCCCCACGCATACATACTGAAATACGGTATTACATTCTCCTCTCTAGAAACATTCGTCCCAATGTTCCTTCTCAAGACAGCTTAACGATAAGATTCTTCATAACTTAAACAGCCAGAAATGCCACACGCGCCACAAACAACACTTAGGCATAAACGATAACGAAATTTACAAGTAGGAAAGTGAATTACCCGGAGGCTGGGAATAGTGAGGATATCGCCTCATGTCCTCCTGGCTTCCCACGCCATCTCCTCTTCGAGCTCGCTCCGCCACAAGACTTTGACGGCCACGCCCTTCGTCCAGACGCCTAACCCGACGATCGACTATCGCTATGGAATCTCTCATACGATAACCCCTCACCTGACATCACACCGGTGTACCCTAGATGGATCCCCGATACATCTCCTCAAAGATAGATACGTGAAAACCGGACGATCGCTTCCAGTGCCTGACGGCAGATTCAACTCATAGTAACCTTGCCTACCTCAAGCGACAACTAAACGCCCAACGTATCTGTGGTCGAAGTTTCTTCTTCCCAAATCTCATCACACCCTTCATGGGTGACACCTTTAGGAAAACCCAATCATGAACCTCGAACTCAAGATGCCGACGACGATGATCTGTGATACGATTGCCGACTCGAGCATTAATAGCCGCCTGATAAGCTTCACCATATCCATCGCTCGCCGCACCAAATCGTCCCACTAGCCGCACTCGCCCACATCGAACCAACCTATAGGCGATCCGCACTTCCTCCCATACAAGGCCTCATAAGGCGCCATCTCAATACCGGAGTGGTAGCTATTATTATACGCAAACTCAATCTAGAGGCAAACGATCCTCCCAACTACCATCGGTCAATAACACAGCTCGCAGATATCCTCGCAGTCCGATAGTGCGCTCGCTCGTCCGCTCGCTCAGGATGAAATGCAGACTGTGCTCACCGCCCCTAAACCCTTCGAAGCGACTCTCCGTTAGCCGTAAACCGCCTCTCGCTGGATATGATCGGGTAGGACTCCAGCACCGACGATCTTCTGATATAAAGTCCGCATAATCTCACCAAAAGTCGCCCGACGGAAGAAAGTGGGCTGATTTCACACCGTCGACGATAACCCATATAGAATCATGTCTCCTCCGAAAGTAGGTAATCTCGCTTAAGTCCATGCTGATTACCTCCCACTTCCGTGTCGATCTCAATCGCTCAGAATAAACCACCGTGCCTCCGTGCTCTACCTTCACCGCCGACAACACGCACCGAGCTACGAACTCGCAACGCCTCTTCAAGCCATCCCACCAATACACGTGATCTAAGGTCGTGGTACATCTTGGTCGACTTCGATGGATGAGTAACGCGCTACCGTGCTTCCCCAAGAACTCGCCAAGTCCTCAAACATCCGAACACACACCGCTTCTCAAACCTTAGCACCCCATCGTGTTACTCAAAAGCGACCCTTGCCCTCACGTAAGAGTCAGACACGATATCGAATCAAAGCCGATCTCGAATCGCTGCCTCTTCACCTCTCGACGACGGAAGACTCGCAACCTCACGAACTCTAACCCCACCGCTATCGTAATCAATCAAACGACACCAAGGCTCGCTAATCGATGCAAATCACTAACCATGTCCCTCCTCTCTAGTCGCACATCCGATAGGCTCCCATCGACTCTACGACTAAGAGCATCCGCCACAACATCGCCTTCCCGTGGTACAGATATCAACATCGTAATCTTTAAGCAACTCTAACCACCGCCTCGCCGTGAAGTTCAGCTCCTCCGTCAAGATATACCGAGGCTCGTGGTCAGATAAATATCCACGCGAACCCCATACAAATAGTGCCTGCATCTTCAAAGCGTGAATTACTACGCCAACCCAAATCACGCGGGTAGCTCGTGCTTCTTCACCGCCGGACGATATGCTATAACCCCGCCACGCCGCATCAACACACATCCCAACCCGATGCCCGACGATCAAAATACACGATATAACCGCTCGACCTCCGGAAGAGTAAGAACGGGGCGGCCGCCAATCTCTCCTTCAAGAATCGAAACCCCGCCACAAGCATCACCATCGGAACTTGGCCGCTCTCGAGTCACTTAGTCAATGGTGCGCAGATAAGCAAACTTCCACGAACCGATAATATCCTCGCAAGGCCCGTAAAATCGCGAACCTCGCCGAGTAGTAGGTCTAGGCTAAGTCCCGATCGCTTCGATCTTGGCCGATTAACTCAATGCCATCACCGGCTAATATGCCCAAGAAACGCCATCAAGTCAACCAAAACTCACATTTGGAAAACTTGGCGCATAACCGCTGGTCTCGAGAATCACAAGACAGCCTCAAATGCCCGCATGCTCCCGCCCGAGCGAGAATAAACCAAGATATCATCAATGAACACTATCACAAACGTGTCCAAAATGGTTTGAACACTGCTCATCAAATCCACGAATACCACGAGCATCGTCAACCCAAAAGATATGACTCGAACTCATAATGCCCGCATCGGTCCGAACGCACTCTAGTGGACATCCACCTCTCCGACTCGCACTGATGATAGCCCGATCGCAGATCAATCTTGAGAAACATCTCGCACTCGCAACCGTCGAACAAATCATCAATCCCGGAAGCGGTATTCGTTTAATGGTCACCTTGTTCACCGCTCAGATCAACATTACATACGCGCAGCGCCCCGCCCTTCTTCTTCACGAACAATACCGCGCTTCGTGGAGAAACACTGGCCTAATGAAGCCCTTCTCTAGCAAATCCCTGCCGATCCTTCAACTCTCTCAACTCGCAGTGCCATTCTGCATGGCGAACGGAAATAAGCCGAGTATCCGCAACATATCTATACAAAACTCGATCTCCTCTCGAGGGATACCCGGAGGTCATCCGAAACACGCCCGGGAACTCGCCATCGAATCGATCAAAATCTGGTACCGCAGCCTTCAGATCAAACACCCGAACGATGATAGATATACCCTTCAGATTATCTTCCTAGCCTCGAGGTAGGAAATAAACCTACCCTACGATACTGCGTTCTATCCCACTCAACAACCGGCCTCAGAAACCGAATCAGATTACTTTCTCTCTCAGCTTACATTGGCGTAGCAAGAAGCTAGCCAATCCATCCCCATAATCACGCCGGTCAATCATCTCCAACTCTATCAAGCTCGGCCAGGTCCGACGATCAGAATGGTCACAGACAAGCTCTATATACCCGCCGAGCTACCACCGAATCACCCATCGCGTAGGCTACCTCGAAAGTGGTCTACGGACTCGTGCTCTATCCCTATCCTACTAGCAACAAGTGAGATATATAGACAGAGTAGAACCCGATCTATCAAAGCATACACATCAAACTCAGAACCGAGCAAGGTACCGACGACATCAAAGCGAGGCCTCCCGATCCCGCTTACCGACAAAGCATATACGCGCTCGAGGATCGCCAGAATCGACCGCGCCACGACCGCCGCGACCCGCTGATCCACGTACCTTGCTCCGGGCGAGTAATCGCTTCAGGACGGCAGCGCAATGCACTCGTAGATCGGGCTCTACTACCGCCGCCCTGCCTGACAAACTTCGCGAATGACCGCTGGCCACAAGTATAGCAGTTCCCGAGTACGCCCCGTAACGGTATTCGCCACAACGCACACCGAAAGCGTACTCAACGGTTAGCACTCGCTACTCGAAATCAAGTCCTCGGGCCCCGACCGCCTCACCGCCCGCCGTACCGAATGAGGTAGAGCGCTCATACCGGGCCGTGGTGCACCGACTTCACTATGCCGCCACCTCGAGGACTACCAAAAGAACCGCCGCTCGCCTTCTTCTCGCTGGCCGATATCGCTTACCCGGGCCTCTACGCTCACATCCCAAAGGTACGAGCTCGCATACGGTTATGCGTCCATGCTCGGGTCAAGGGACACACCCGCACAAGACTCGCCATGTAATCATCTAGCCCATGACATAGCGACGCACTCGCCCTCCATCTCTCGCACTGCGTGGACATATCGAGCCAAAGAATCAAACTCGACATCAGACTTCTCACCGCAAGGCCCTCCCTGCCTCAAAGAATAAGAATCTATCACCGTGCTCTCCTCATCTCGCGAGGCAAGAAGTTGTGAGAAAAGCCTCAAAACTCATCCCATACCGCGGAGGCATGCTCTCCCGAAAGCTCCTATGAATCAAACCAATCGATCAGGTATCACGCAGCCGACGCGAACCGAATGTCATGCATCACCAAGCCCCGATCACCCGCATAATCCTCGCACTGACGGATTAACTCTCGCGATCATCTTCCCGCCGACCAGAAACTCGAGGGCTACAACCAAGGAAATCCCGTAGTCTCAAACTATCTCGCCTCGCGCACTACGGGCGCGACCGAGCCGAGCCGAATCGAATCGCCAGATCCAGCCTCTCTCGACGGGCCACAACTTTAGCCAAAAGTCGGGCCATCTCTCAGCTCTAACTCTCCGCCCAGCCGCGGGATGCGAGGCGGTACTGTGGTCTTCGCTGGGCCGGGCGGGCCATAACTCGCTGCCTCGTATTGACCGGGCCCGAGCTCGCACTGGTGTCTCGCTAGCGCCTCCTACGCTTTGCCCTTCGCCCAAGGTTTTACGCGAGGCATAATCATATAGAAAGGAATACGTGTAGAGGGTCCAACCTATAACACACCTCTAAAGCACGATCTCGTAATGAGAAGAATGGAAACCAATCCTAAATATCCTATAGCCTCCGACATTTGTACAACACACCGATAATCAACACTCTACTAGATACCTCAGAGACACTTTCCGAGGATTAACTACTGATACCACTTTGTCACGCACTGCTCAGGCCCGTGATCGTGTCTTACCGGCACCCAAGTAGTCATACATCGTAGTAATCGGAAATATAAAGCAAGATACAGCTTTATAAAATGTAACATAGTTTAAGTGAGAGAACATCGCTTTCTAAAGCATATATATAAAAACATGGTTTAGCGCTTACATCCGACATCGCATAAATGTGACTACAGACTTAAGGAAATATATAACTATGGCGACAGTATTCTCGCCATACCCCGATCGCATAAAACTATCTACAACAAGAGATCATACCCAAAAGCAGAGCCTCCCAGATTGAGCTCCCGACACCAACGTAGATCCTAGGAACGGATCTAGCACCGCTTGCCTCTTACCGCAGATTTAACGCAGCTCGGGCGAGGTCAAGACAACAGTACCAAGTATGTGAAACTATAAAGAATCGAATAAAATCAAAGTATTTAAAACCTTTTCACAAATACACCGGCTCAATTGCACATACTACATCACAAACAACAACAGAATAGAAAATCGTATCAGTCTATTCTAGGCCGCTAATGATCGGGCAAGGCCAATCGCCCATAGTATCATTCTCGCGTTTGTCCTCGACTTCCGCACTCGCATGGTCACACACGCACTCGCATTAGGTATTCCGCGACGGCAGCTAACCCCAAGATCCGCCTAGGCTCCCGCACTCGCATAGCCTCAAAAGACCGCATACTCAACTGCATCGCATAGTGGAATCCCCGCATCGTGCTAAACACCCGAATGATCAATCTCGAGCATACCGCTGCCCGCATAGTCTCACAGACCGCATAGCCGATAGACCGTGATCAGGCAAGCCCTCAGATAATGGTCAGCTGGGGTAGGTGATACAATAACAAGACAACGGACTTACTGCTAGCAACGTAAGCACAGCAATTCAAGACACTAACCTGTAAAGATCATAATATGTCTACTTATCACACAAATCTTACTACACTTAATGTAAATCAATACAAGGCTTTATAAACAAACAAGTAAACAGCCTTTTTATCTTCTTAAGTCATATACCTAACTTCCCATAAAGCTAGTATAACTCTTAAGCTTTGTTTTAAAACCAAATATTTATCTTCTCGTTAAAAATGATTCAAGATTCTTTGAAATGTTTTCGCTTCATATTCGTGCTTAAGCCAGGCATCACGTAAGTATTATTCAGTTTAAGCCAGGCATCGCCATAAGTATTATTCGCTTAACACATGACGTCTACCGCACTATATATTGTAAAATATCACGCTTTAAGAATCACATACCTTCTCAAAACCACCGCTAAGTCAATATGTCGCAAGCAGAGTCACTTATAATAGTCACAGATATCTATCAAAGACTACTCAAGGTCATTCTAAACAGAGGGTTCATAATTCTACAGAAGCCCAAAAGACTTCCCACCCAAAGTAGCTATATAAGTTCATCTGGAAACAAATTCCATGTAAGTACGCTTTGATTATTCTTCTAAGTATTTATACTTATTCTTATTCTACAACAAAGAAGTATTCTCTAATTCAAAAGAGGGTTAGGATTAGTTACCCTGTGAAGCCCAATAATATCCTAGAAAAGTCGCTCGAGCAAGGTTTTGCTCCTAAGTCAGATGTCTAAGGAAACCTTAGAAGTTCTTCACAACTTCTACTAAGTACTAAGGTATTCGGGCTAGGTATTTTGGGCATTATAACAAAACAAGAAGGAAACTTTTCTACCAGAGTGGGGTAGGTTTCAAGCAGGCTAGCGGGTAGCCTCGCCAAGCTTCTCGGGAGGGGTGCTGGACGAATTGCTACAAAGGGAGAGGAAGGATTTTTAGACTGGAAAGCTTTTTGGATTTAAGAACTCTTCATCTCAAGAGTGGTATTTATAGTTAAGCTGGCCAACCAATGGCCAAGACGAAGACAAGTGCAAGGCGTAAGGCCAAGATCGCCAAGTGCACCCTAACCCCTACTCCACAAAACACTCCACAAACACTCCCAAAACATGGCACAAAACAAGTGCCTAAGCAGGAACCAATCGCCAAGGCTAACACCCTCTCGACCCAATCGCCCAAAGCCACCCCACTTCATTTAATGCGCAGGTGACACACGCCACCCTCCCGCTGGTCCAAAATGTTTCGCCTCTCTAAAAACTGCAAAATAAGAAATGGCATAGCCGGAATGACCCCTTACACTTAAAGACACAAAAGACACTGAACACGCTTTCACGGAATACTGCGCATTCTTTAGCGTAGTCAGTGGTACACACTTAACAGAAATACAAGGCTTTTATAACAAGGCTAAGTAAATGCCTTTTTATCATTCTTAATTTTTTGTGACGTATTCCCATACGCATATACTCTTAAGCTTTTGTTTTAAACCGGAAATATTTATCTTCTCTAGTAAAATTACAAAGATTCATCAGCTTCTTGTTAATCTGTGCTCTGAAGTAAGCCGTAGGCATCACGGGCGTAAGTGTTATTCAAAGTGCTTAAGTCAAAGATACACGTTGCCGTAAGCTTATTATTCTGGGCTTAACACACGACGCTTCACCGCACTATATATATCAGAAAATATCATGCTTTTGCGTTAATCACATACCTTTCTCAAATAAAACCACCTGCCAAGTCAATATGTCGCAAGGCAGAGAGTCACCTCATAATAGTCAGCTGCATATCATCAAAGACTACCAAGGTCATTCTAAACAGGGGTTCACAATTCTACTGAAAGTCACAAAGACATTCGCCACCCATACGAGCTATATGTTCATCTGAAAACAATTCCCATGTAAGCACAAATTGATTATTCTTCTTTTAAACCCTTCTATCAGTGGGCAATAAATAGCTCAATCTTCTATTCGTGATATTCTTTTCTATATTTAATACTTATTCCTAATACTACAACAGCAAGTATTCTCTAATTCAAAAGAGTGGTTAGATTAGTTACCCTGTAAGCTCCAATAATATCATAGAAAAGTCGCTACCGAAAGCAAGGTTTTGTTCCTAAGTCAGTATGCTCCAAGAGTCTGTGTTAAACCTGTGGGTTCTTCACAACTTCTACTAAGTACTATGGTATCTGGGCCAGGTGGCATTTTGGGGCATTATAACAACGATATTTCAAGAAGGCAACTTTTCTACCGCCAATGAGTGGCAGGGGTAGATTCTCACAAAGCTAGGTGTGTGGGTAGCCCTCTCGCCAAACTCACTCGGGCCAAAAATGTGTGGGGCAAGCGTTCGATCTAAACGGCTCAAGTTGGGAGAGGATGAGAGGATTTTTAGACTTGGAAGATAATTTCGGATGAAGAACTCCTTCATCTTTGGGCGCGTATTTATAGGTCAAGAAGTTGGCCAACCAACGGCTAAGATTAAGACAAGTGTGCGCAAGTGCAGGTAAAGAGGATTTACTCCACACAAATATCCTACCAACTCTCGATTTGTGCACACACAAGTGCACAAAAACGCGCGACTAGTTTCTTCTCCAATTTCGTCCAACGGACGATCTTGTCCATCCAATTCGAGGTGCCAAGCTGCCATTTCTCCCGCTTGGTCCAAAATGTTTCGCCTCTCTCGGAAAAATCCGCAAAATTAGTAATGCAGATAACCGAATTTTCCCTCATTTAAAGTCGTGGAAACGCTTCATCGAAAAAAACGCATTCTTGCCAGTTTGCGAGTCAGGTACAAAAACGCCCAAGGCCAACTTAAAGGCCCAATCCAGACGTATTCCCCTTACGCATACTCCGAAATACTGGTATTAACAAGATATATATACGGTTTAAAAGGCAACCGCTTTGGTCTCCTATTTTCTTATCTCGATCCACGCCTATTCGCATGTCTAAGTTTTTATTTCACCGGGTTTTTCCCGACACAGATCACCAGTGGTGCCCTGGTAAAGACTAGTCACGGCCCGGTTCGGTCGCGATAAACAACCGTGATCCTATGACAGGATCAACAACCGCGACATTTCTACCGACGTATTTAACGCACTTCCGAACGGTGCCGCATAGAATGTACCAAGCAGTATTGAAATCAAAATATCAGAAATGAAATCATAATAGGCTCATATATAGAATACATATATATGATAACCAATTTACGATATACAATATATGGCTAGCCATGTTAAGTCGTGACTCAATACGCTTCTCAAAGTCATCACTCAAATTATAGCAACTACGGGTCTCATGCCCACATCAATCACGCTCGTGGAATTCCTTCCTCATCACCCTACCCATGATATGCAAAAACACTCGGCTTAATACACATGTAATCACCATCTCGCCCGACCTACATCGTGCCTTACCCCGCACCCTAGGATACAACATCGTAGAAAACCAAATGAAATAAAAACTTTACACATGAAATGAGAGACATAATAAATAACAAAGCAACCAATAGCCTTCAAGATATATACATAAAACCCGAACAGCTTATCCTTTACAAAACCTCGCCCACAAAGGCTGCACTCTAAGATTTATTAACAACTATGACGGGACCGGGCCCCGCCATACCCCTGAATGTACAAGAACCTACAACTCAGGAAAACATACCAAAAGATAAGCCTCCGGAGAAACGGAGCTTCCCAATACGCCGAACTGAGATCCTAAGAGCGAGGATCCACGCATCGATGCACTTCTACCTGGGCGCAGATTTAACGCACTTCAAGCGAGGTCAAGACAACAGTACTAAGTATGTGAAATCAGAAAATATCAGAATGAAATCATAGCAAATTTCATATAAGGTGAGACATGAATGATAACCAAACTACAGACACACATATATCGCTTATATCAAGTCGTGGTCTCACGCCTCCACATCATTCATACCTGCGGAATGCCTTCTCATCACGGCAGCCTATGATATGATAACACCAAGAAGACACCAAAGACACCAAGTCCTACCATGCCAAAGTCAGATAATAATTCAAATTAAGCATACCCGGCGCTTACGATCGCGGTCGTGATGTCCAAAGGGAACCACAAGACAAAGAATCAAAATTAAGCATACCCGCAGCGCTACGCATCGCGTCGTGATGTCCAAAAGCGGAACCATAAGACAAAGATTCCAAATGGAAACATACCCGCGCCACGATCGTACGTGATGCCCAAAGGGAAACAATAAAGCAAGATCAACACGAAGCATACCCGCGCCACGATCGTGCCGTGATGTCCAAAGCGACAGCAAAAGTAACACAATCAACGCGAACGCACTGCGGAATTTCTCCATCATCACGCACGCCCAAGTAAGCTTCAACTACCAACCGACTCTATCGAGACGCCAGAATACGTAAATACAACACTTGTACAACAAAGGCTATCATCACAAGCATAGGCAAGTTTCACACAACTCAAAGTACTTTCACATAAGCCACACAATACCCGTAGTATAAAAATCGTGACTATCTTTTTAAGTAAACAAGACACTTCCCTTTGTAAAATCAAGTAACAACATTATTTTCCAAACGCTCAAATTTGCCTAATTTCAAATGCTCAAGTCACTTATTTTAGAAAGGTTTCATAACTCATAGTCTTAATCTCTTTTAAAACAATTGAGTAAATAAATGTCATATACATGAGTAGTTTATTCTGTTTATAACGATCTTATTACAAAGAAATGCATGATCTAGAAAATGTATTATCATTTTGTCTCATCTTAGCTTCTATGCAGACGGAGGTTTCTACCGGTTTTAATACAACACATCATTATTCAATACATTTTCCTTTATTAACGCCGCAGCGGTCTGTCGATACACATTCTCGATTTCCAAATCAAGAAACATTATCCCTTTAAAACCAAGTACTCATTACTCACGAACGAGGTTTCACACAACATCCACATTAACAAATAAGTTAAGTCTCTTATCTTATAAGATCAAGTCTCTTAACTTATAACATCAGTAAACCATTTTCACATACATAAGGTCGTTATAACTAACATCCCATAAAGCTATTATAACACCCTATGTTTTAAACCAACCAAATCACTTAGCACACGTACGCTCACCGCATTACATAGTTCACAACAATCATGCTAGAAAAGATAGGAAGAGGTTCACATACCTCGCGACGACATCGATGCAAAACGCCCACAAGATCAGAATCTACTTAGCCTTTTCCACTCTTCAAGTAGAATACGCCACTGTAGTACTTCCACCTATAAGGCCACAAACGCCTATTAAATCTTAAACACAAGTTTCCATCTTTCTACGTAAAATTCGAAGACTCTCTCCCGCCACAACAGAAATCTCTCCTCTATCGAGGCCGCTACCAAGCCAACCGGGTTTACACGCCTAACCTGGACGTACAATTCTACTACACAAGAATGCTACACAAGTCTATCAGAATACACCCCATGTAATTACGTCAGCTTCTCTTCTTTAAATTCAGCTTAAGTCAAAAGACATCACGCAGTTATGTTCACTCTATATATAGTATACTTCAACTATATAATCCTACAACATGTAAACTCCAATTACAATAAGGACAAGAATATTTACCTCGACAAGCCCAAAATTATCCAAGTTATAATGCCGATCCCGAGCAAGGTTTAGCTCCACCCGGCGCCCAAACCACTCCAAACAACCCTTAAGTTCTAACTAACTTCTACTCAAATACTTCAACCAACTATAAGATTTCCTTGTGGTTTCTGCTGAGACTAAAGGACAAAAGGTAGTATTTCCTGCCTCTACGATGAGGTAACTTTTGAAATACTACTAGGTAAAGGCTAAGGTATTTTTGGGCATTATAACAATACTAGAGAGTATTTCTATACCACAAAAGCTGGGTATTATACTAAAACAACTAGCAGTGGGGTACCCCACTGGCTAGCACTTCCAAGGGGAAGGAGGCTCTCGCCACAAGTGCCACCCAAAGGAGGGGGAAGGCTTAGGACGAGAACACTGCAGTGGAGGGAGAGTTTTCAAGGCTTAGACAAAGCAGGAGCTGATGAATAAGTTAATCACTATGGGTATTTATAAAGCCAAGGCCAACCAACGGCCAAGATCATGCCAAGTAAGGCAAGGTGGCCAAGATTAAGCCAAGTGCACCCCAACCCCTACCCACAAAACATGCCACAAAACAATGCACCAAACAAGGCCAAAACAAGGCACAAAACAAGTGTATAAGACGCCCTCTCGCTTACCCAAATCGCCACTCGCGGTGACAAGGTCACCTCTCTCGCTGCCCAAAGATGTTCGCCGCCGGAAAAATCC
The DNA here is from genome assembly GCA_029844215.1 of Przewalskia tangutica. Lineage (NCBI taxonomy): Eukaryota > Viridiplantae > Streptophyta > Magnoliopsida > Solanales > Solanaceae > Przewalskia > Przewalskia tangutica. Next base: position 34,283,745 of record CM056725.1, read on the forward strand.
GCAAAATACAAAACGACATAGTGGAATTTTCCTCGCAAGTTATGCAAAACGCTTCGGCCGAAAAACGACTCAATCGTGTCGCGCACAAAGGTAAATTCGCCAAGGGTGCCATACATGGTGACACGGTCGCTCGATTCGCTCGAATATTTCGCTTCCGAAATATCCAAAATACCGAAATCTCAAAACAAAGCTGCCCCACAAAATCAGAATTTCTCCCGTGGGCCCCACGTGACCATTTCCTAAAATAAAATCTCAAAATTTAATATAATTTAAGCCCATATACCAAACTGGGAATCCACCTCATTAACGAACCTTTTTCTTCACAAATTACCTAAACTTTTCCGTTTAAAACTCACATCTTTCTTTCTTTTCAAAATTTCGCACAGACTCGTGACGTGACGCCCTCACATACATACCCCGCAACTACGGGTATAACATTAACGCAGCTTCCGGGCGAGGTCAAGACGTAAGAATGTACCAAGTATGTGAAACAAGAAAATATTGTAATGAAATCATAACAAATAACAAAACAGAGATACGATGATAGCCACCACAAGCATCTAATACATAAGCAATATATCGTCACTGACGATGCCCTCAAAGTCCTTACTCAACTCTAAGCACGGGTCGCACGCCCACAATCTCAATCATGCCCGTGGAATCCTACCATCGCCGCACCATGATATAATACAACATCAAGAAGACACGAACCTCGCAATCACGAGTAAATAAGAGTATACTTACAATATAAACTAGAAGCTCACGATCAAAGCAGACCACCCGCCCGCAGATCATTAAGCAATCCTACTCTGGACTATTTCACCCGCATAGGTCGCGGACCCGCTGCGGAGGTATTCCTCGCACGGGACTATTTCACCCGCATAAGCCCTTACTTGACTCGCACGGTATTCCTCGCATAGGTCGACCCGCCCGCACGGGACTATTTCACCCGCATAAGCCCTCGCGACCGCACGGTATTCCTCGTGATCGCGGGTAGCAAATCCACTAATACGCAAATGCCACAAACCCGGAATGACCTAAACGAATGATATACCACTAGCACACCACCGCTAGCATCAAAGACACATAGGCAATTCTCAATTAAACAAGCCAAAGTACTTATCAAGGCACACACGGAGTAATTCCCAATTAATCGCCAAAGTACTTATCAAGGCACACTTAGAATAATTCTCAATTAATCAAGCCAAAGTACTTATCAAGGCACACTTAGAATAATTCTCACTAATCAAGCCAAAGTACTTATCAAGGCACAATTAGAATAATTTCAATTAATCAAGCCAAAGTACTTATCAAGGCACACTTAGAATAATTCTCAATTAATCAAGCCAAAGTACTTATCAAGGCACACTTAGAATAATTCTCAATTAATCAAGCCAAAGTACTTATCAAGGCACACTTAGAATAATTCTCAATTAATCAAGCCAAAGTACTTTTCAAGGCACACTTAGAATAATTCTCAGTTAAACAAGCCAAAGTACTTATCAAGGCACACTTAGAATAATTCTCAATTAATCAAGCCAAAGTACTTATCAAGGCACACTTAGAATAATTCTCAGTTAATCAAGCCAAAGTACTTATCAAGGCACACTTGGAATAATTCTCAGTTAATCAAGCCAAAGTACTTATCAAGGCACACATAGACTAATTCTCAATTAATCAAGCCAAAGTACTACGTACGTACATTCTTTTCAAAAGACTCCTTCTATGTAAAACCCCAAGATACTAACACCCGTAGTATCAAGGTGTGTCTATTTTTCAAAGTAAGTTACTACACTTTTAGGAACTCATCTCAAAGCTTGAAACCAAGTAACTTCAATTTTTCACAATCTAGGTAACTTATGCCCATTAATCAAAATTGACAACTTTCTAAACCTTTCATAAAGCCGTTATAACCAACTTCCCATAAAGCCGTTATAACCCTTTATGGTTTTTAGACAATTTCATTCTTTTTATAACCAAGAGACTTATACTTAAAACCAAGTATCACAAACTCTCAAATCAAGTTTCTTAACTTTCAAAAATACTTCGAGTCTCTTAATATATAGAAAACAAGTTTCTTCTACTTTTAAACCTCTAGTAACTCACACCTTTAAAACAAGTTACTTCTCTTAAATCGTGTCATTTCTCCTCTTTTAAAACAATTAAGTAAATCACTTGACTTCTAAAGTCATTATAATGACCTTTAGGTTTTGGAACTAAGGCACTAGCCAAAAGATTTAGAAACCACTTCCTTTTCAAGACTCCATGTACTTTAAGTAAAAAATACTTTTACTTTTAAGAATCCAAACTTCACTAAGGCAATGGATTATACAATTTATAAGTTAAACATCAAAGTACAATCAAGGAAGTACATAGAACAATTTCTACTTTAGGCAATCCAAATACAACCAAGGAATGGATCATTTACGAGTAGACATACTTCTTTATCTTAAGGAATCATGCTGTAAGAGAGATAGTTCATACCTTTCTACTAAATCCACAAGCTGTCGAATACGCCATACGAGAAGTTGTCAACCTATAATGGTCACAACAAGACTATCAACTTCTAGTCTTTAACGAGAATAATACTAAGTATACTGCCTCTAATTCTACGGAAAATCGGGCAAAGACTTCCTTTGTTTCTACTCACTTTGCCACCTTTTTCAAGGCCGAATACAATAACCAACACGCCACATTTAAGGCTCAAACAACAACCAAACAAAGGGGATTACACGCCTTACAATACGTGTAAAATTCCGCCCCACAATTCCTACCAAGTAGTTTAAAACCCACTAGCCATTCTCGGCCAACAATAACCAACAATTCAAAGTCTTTTCCAATCTTTTTCGGATTTCAAGTTCTAAGGCTTAACATGTTATATAGTCATAAACAACTACAATTTCCTTCTTTATACAACATGCGACGACTTAAACTAATAATCGACTTGAATTGTAATCTTAAGGCTAACATGCTAGTTTTCGGATTAGGGTTCCAATAGCCAATATACTTATCAAACTTCATACTATATAACTCATGCTTGCTAATATCCATAGCTACAACAATAAGTAAGTCTTAACTATTAAAACGACAAAATTTATACCTTTATAAGCCCTTAAAGTTTCCAAGATTCAAAGTCGCGCCTTAGCAATTCTTAGCTCCTTTCCTCAAGTTCCAATCCGCTCCAAGCACTCCTTAGAGGCCTACAAGAACCCATCTTCAAGTTCCAACTTCAAAGTCAAGAACTCCTTAAGTTTCCGCCACACTAATACGAAAACGCCATTTTTCCGAAATCTTCTATCGAGATATTCTTACAATACCCTTAGTGACATCGGGTCAAGTCTGTGAACAAAGGATCAAAACTACAAATTTTTCTAGCTGTGCGAGATGTCAAACCCGAGACGTCCTAAGCAAGAACAAGAATGTGTGATTTTTCTAAGTGTTGAAAACTAGTCTCGCACTAGTAGTGTTTATATAACACATCGATGGCTTAGATTATCACAATCAGGTGTGGCTAAGATTAAGATCACACGGATTAAGCATAAGGGCAGTCGACTCGTCAACAATATCGCTTAGCAAGACTTATCTTCCACCATGGTAAATGACCATTCTACCCTTACTAAATTTCGCCCAAGACCATACGCTGGGTGCCACGGTCGCCTCTCATTCGCCCATAAAATTAAGTAACCTCATGGCCCCACAAAATGTAAAATTTCGGCCCCACGTGACCAAATCCGTAAAAATAAATTTCCATAATGTTAATAAGTTCCATATTCTTCAAATAATGCACTTTGAGAATCTAATTCTCAACAACGGACAATTTTCCTTTCCGACGTCCGGAAGATTTTCCGTCGGAAAAACAATTCTTCCTTTCGTACCAATTTCCAAGTCTTGATTCCTTACATACACTTTCTTACACATGTCCTGGACTTACGGGGTGTAACATTCTTCCCCCCTTATAAACATTCGTCCCCGAATGTTCTTAGTCGGTTTTCAAGCTATACAAACTCCGGCATAAACTCTATACTATGCCTCTCAATCAAAACTGCAAAAGACCAACGATGTCACACATGACCACCACATAACATACGTAAACATCTCAAATATTGTTTCTGTTAACTTGGCCATATTGTTACTTACATTCCCGTTAAGGCTCTTCTCTGTCCTTACGACCTAGTTCCGGTGGAACGCATCCACGAACTCGTACAACGATTAACTCAACTTGGGCCTGGCATCCTCGTGACCCTATCACATAGCGGGACCACTACCAACTGACATCACCCCATTCCATACTACCGGCTGACCCAAAATGAGTCCACAACCCGACCCATCGTCACACTTAACTTCTCATTTTACTAATCAAGGTATCCCTACCTCTGGGGTACTATCACTTTACAACTGCTAGCAACAAAGGGAAAACATATATGCTAGGGAGAAATCTGAATCTATCAATGCACGTATGATTCAAAAGAATCAAAATATACCAGAATCCACGAGATGTTGCTTCCGATCCCGCCTCAAGAGTCACGCCATCTACGCGTTCAAGGACCGCCAGAACTATAAACTCCACTCGATTTCTACCACTACTGGCCGACATCCAACACCGCCTCGGGGACGCATACCGCGAGGAAAGTGGAATCATCCATCGCCTCATAGTCGAAAGCCACCTCACCGGTGCTCTTTCTAAAAGGACATACCTCCGAATATGGCTCGACGCCACAACAAAACAAACACTGTACACAACGGCATTTCCAACGACGCTTACCATATCTCGATACATCGAGGAATAGGTGGCCTCGACCGAGAATGTCCTCCGCTTCCTCCGGTAACTCTACCCCGAGCTGACCGCTCCAAATACCTCGCGGGTCCAATATCCCACCAGAACAGCGGGGTATGTACCGGGTAGGCCGACGAATATCTCACTCCGCCGAGGCCGCTGGTCCAAAACTCACCGGATAACCAACCTGCTTCAGCCTCTTACGCTGATCTCCGCTGCCTCTACCTCTCAGACACCTGCCTCAGATGCCAAATAACCTCTCGCCGATGAAATCAGAGCACCGCTTATCTTGGTCAATAACATAATCGCTTCCTCATGACCCTATAGTCTTCTACTAATCGAGAAACCGAGGCGCTGTGTCGGGCCTCAAAATCGGCGCAGGTTAATCGCCGATCGCGAATAACATCCAGATATACTCGGGCATAATCCCTATCAACTCTCCGAGTCCGACTAGTAGCTCGCTACTCCTTTGCCTCGCTGGCGGCCGTTGCCTCTCGAGGCATAATTGTAACACAAAATCACGCCAGAGAGGAATTATCTTACTAACACAAATCTATGGCACGATCTAGAGTGAGAAGATTAGAAACCAACTCCTAAACGCCCCGTAGCCTCCTATTTACGGGCGTGGCGCGCCACACACCGATAATCAAGACTCTACTAGACACGGCCTATAAACATTCCGAGGACCGATCGCTCGATACCACTCACACGCCCGAACTCTAAGCTCGCGGATCGTGCCCTACCCGCACCCTTCTTCCTTAACAACTAAGTAAACCGCGAAATCAAATAACACCTCTTTTTTTTTTTCTTTTTAAAACCAACGACGTAAAGGCAAAGCCGATGCCGCCATATAATATACATAAACAAAAGACACTACACCGCATACAAGTCCAATCCCACATATGAATACGCACTTCTAAGAGTTAAATCAAATATGACGGACAAGGCCCCGCCAGAACCATAATCAGATAAAGCTGCATCATGAACTATACTAAAATGATAAACTCCCAACAGAGGAGCTATCCAAAACTCGAAAGGTGGTCCTACACTGGCCGATCACCAAATCGCTTACCTAAACTCATGATTTAACGCAGCTTCGGGCGAGGTCCGCACAAGAATGTACCAAGTATGTGAAATAAGAAAATATCAGAATGAAATCATAATAACAACAAAACAGAGACACGTATGATAGCCACCTACAATACCCAATACATAAGCAATATATCAAGTCGTGGACGATGCCTCAAAGTCCTTACTCAAATATAACCACGGGTCTCACGCCCATAATATCAATCATGCCCGTGGAATCCTTCCTCACCGCCATCCATGATATAATACAACATCAAGAAGTTACATTGAACCTTGCAATCACGAGAGTAAATAGTAGTATACTTACAATATAAACTAGAAGCTCACGATCAAAGCAGACCACCCGCCCGCAGATCATTACAATCCTACCTCGACTATTTCACCCGCATAGGTCGCGCGGACCCGCGGAGGTATTCCTCGCACGGGACTATTTCACCCGTATAAGCCCTTACTGACTCGCATTTAGGTATTCCTCGCATAGGTCGGACCCGCCCGCACGGGACTATTTCACCCGCATAAGCCCTCGCGACTCGCACGAGGTATTCCTCGTGATCGTGGGTAGCAAATCCACTAATATGCAAATGCCACAAACCCGGAACGACTCGAATGAATGATATACCACTAGCACACAACCGGCTAGTACCAGCACACATAGACAATTCTCAATTAAACAAGCCAAAGTACTTATCAAGGCACACATGGAGTAATTCCCAATTAATCAAGCCAAAGTACTTATCAAGGCACACTTAGAATAATTCTCAATTAATCAAGCCAAAGTACTTATCAAGGCACACTTGGAATAATTCTCAGTTAATCAAGCCAAAGTACTTATCAAGGCACAATTAGAATAATTCTCAATTAATCAAGCCAAAGTACTTATCAAGGCACACTTAGAATAATTCTCAATTAATCAAGCCAAAGTACTTATCAAGGCACACTTAGAATAATTCTCAGTTAATCAAGCCAAAGTACTTATCAAGGCACACTTAGAATAATTCTCAATTAATCAAGCCAAAGTACTTATCAAGGCACACTTAGAATAATTCTCAGTTAATCAAGCCAAAGTACTTATCAAGGCACACTTGGAATAATTCTCAGTTAATCAAGCCAAAGTACTTATCAAGGCACACTTAGACTAATTCTCAATTAATCGCCAAAGTACTACGACGACGCATATCTCTTTTCAAAAGACTCCTTCTATGTAAAACCCCAAGATACTAACACCCGTAGTATCAAGGTGTGTCTATTTTTCAAAGTAAGTTACTACACTTTTAGGAACTCATCTCAAAGCTTGAAACCAAGTAACTTCAATTTTTCACAATCTAGGTAACTTATGCCCATTAATCAAAATAGACAACTTTCTAAACCTTTCATAAAGCCGTTATAACCAACTTCCCATAAAGACGTTATAACCCTTTATGGTTTTTAGACAATTTCATTCTTTTTATAACCAAGAGACTTATACTTAAAACCAAGTATCACAAACTCTCAAATCAAGTTTCTTAACTTTCAAAAATACTTCGAGTCTCTTAATATATAGAAAACAAGTTTCTTCTACTTTTAAACCTCTAGTAACTCACACCTTTAAAACAAGTTACTTCTCTTAAATCGTGTCATTTCTCCTCTTTTAAAACAATTAAGTAAATCACTCCTTTGACTCCCCTAAAGTCATTATAATGACCTTTAGGTTTTGGAACTAAGGCACTAGCCAAAAGGTTTAGAAACCACTTCCTTTTCAAGACTCCATGTACTTTAAGTAAAAAATACTTTCACTTTTAAGAATCCAAACTTCACTAAGGCAATGGATTATACAACTTATAAGTTAAACATCAAAGTACAATCAAGGAAGTACATAGAACAATTTCTACTTTAGGCAATCCAAATACAACAAAGGAATGGATCATTTGGCGAGTAGACATACTTCTTTATCTTAAGGAATCATGCTAGAAGAGGAGATAGTTCACATACCTTTTCGGCTAAATCCACAAGCTAAGCCGAATACGCCATACGTAGAAGTGTCAACCTATAATGGTCACAACAAGACTATCAACTTCTAGTCTTTAACGTAGAATAATACTAAGTATACGGTCTCTAATTCTACGGAAAATCGGGCAGCACTTCCTTTGTTTCTACTCACTTTGCCACCTTTTTCAAGGCCGAATACAATAACCAACATGCCACATTTAAGGCTCAAAAAACAACCAAACAAATGGGATTACACGCCTTACAATACGTGTAAAATTCCGCCCCACAATTCCTACCAAGTAGTTTAAAACCCACTAGCCATTCTCGGCCAACAATAACCAACAATTCAAAGTCTTTTCCAATCTTTTTCAAATTCCAAGTTCTAAGGCCTAACATGTTATATAGTCATAAACAACTACAATTTCCTTCTTTATACAACATGCGACGACTTAAACTAATAATCGACTTGAATTGTAATATTAAGGCTACCATGCTAGTTTTCGGATTAGGGTTCCAATAGCCAATATACTTATCAAACTTCATAATATATAAATCATGCTTGCTAATATCCATAGCTACAACAATAAGTAAGTCTTAACTATTAAAACGACAAAATTTATACCTTTATAAGCCCTTAAAGTTTCCAAGATTCAAAGTCGCGCCTTAGCAATTCATAGCTCCTTTCCTCAAGTTCCAATCCGCTCCAAGCACTCCTTAGAGGCCTATGAAGAACCCATCTTCAAGTTCCAACTTCAAAGTTGAAGAACTCCTTAAGTTTCCGCCTTGCGACTAATACGAAAACGCCATTTTTCCGAAATCTTTCTATTGAGATATTCTTACAATACCCTTAGGGACATCGGGTCAAGTCTTGGAACAAAGGATCAAAACTACAAATTTTTCTAGCCAGGGAGATGTCAAACCCGAGAGGTCCTAAGCAAGAACAAGAATGTGTGATTTTTCTATGTTGAAAACTAGTCTTGCACTAGTAGTGTTTATATAACACATCGATGGCTTAGATTATCACAATCAGTGTGGCTAAGATGAAGATCACACGGATTAAGCACAAGTGGCAAGTCGACTCGTCAACAATATCGCTTAGCAAGACTTATCTTCCACCATGGTAAATGACCATTCTACCCTTACTAAATTTTGTCCAAGACCATACGCTGGGTGCCACGTGTCGCCTCTCATTCGCCCATAAAATTTGTAACCTCGCGGCCCCACAAAATGTAAAATTCACTGTGGGCCCCACGTGACCAAATCCAGAAAATAAATTTCCATAATGTTAATAAGTTCCATATTCTTCAAATAATGCACTTTGAGAATCTAATTCTCAACAACGACAATTTTTCCTTTCCGACGTCCTAAGATTTTCCGTTTAAAACAATTCTTCCTTTCGCACTAATTTCCAAGTCTTGATTCCTTACATACACTTTCTTACACATGTCCTCGACTTACTGGTGTAACATTCTTCCCCTTATAAACATTCGCCCCGAATGTTCTTAGTCGGTTTTCGTTATACAAACTCCGCATAAACTCTATACTACGCCTCTCAATCAAAATCGCACAAGACCAACGATGTCACACATGACTACCACATAACATACGTGAACATATCAATGGACCTTCCGTCCGCGAATTCTCACAAAACTCGGGGTTACAAATTTTCTAAAACACGGATCCTTGAGGTTCCTTTATTTCTTACTTGTCTTTCTTTCTCGCATTTCTAAACTTATTTAGTAAACGTACAACATCTCAAATATTGTTTCTGTTAACTTGGCCAGATTGTTACTTACATTCCCGTTAAGGCTCTTCTCTGTCCTTACGACCTAGTTCCGGTGGAACGCATCCTCGAACTCGCATAACGACAACTCAACTGGCTCGCATCCTCGTGACTTATCACATACGACCACTACCAACCGACATCACCCCATTCCATACTACCACGACTCCAAATGAGTCCACAACCCACCCATCGTCACACTTAACTTCTCATTTTACTAATCAAGGTATCCTCTACTGGGTACTATCACTTTACAAATCGCTAGCAACAAAGGGAAAACATATATGCTAGGCGAAACTGAATCTATCAACGCACGATGATTCAAAAGAATCAAAATATACCAGAACCTCATTTAGACGTCGCTTCCCGATCCCGCCAAAGAGTCACGCCATCTATGCGCGTTCAAGGACCGCCAGAACTATAAACTCCACTCGACTCTACCACTACCGGGCCGACATCCAACACCCCGCTGGGACGCATACCATGGAGGAAAGGAATCAACCATCGGCTCATAGTCGAGCCACCTCACCTGTTTTTCTAAAAGGACAAACCTCCGATTATGGCTCTGACGCCACAACAAAAACAAACACTGCCATAACGGCATTTCGAACGACGCTACTACATCCGATACACCGAGGAATAGGTGGCTCGACCGAGAAAGTCCTCTGCTCCTCGGTAACTCGACCGAGCTGACCGCCCTAAATACCTCGCGGTCCAATATCCCACCGTGGAATCCGGGGTATGTACCGGGTAGGCCGACAATATCTCACTGGCCGAGGCCGCCATTCAAAACTCACCGATAACCAACCGGCCCAGCCTCTTACGCCGATCTTCGCTGCCTCTACCTCTCATACACTGCCTGATCGCCAAATAACCTCCTGCTGATCAAACTGTAGCACCGCTATCTTGGTCAATAACATAACTGCCTCCCTCATGACCCTATATTCTTCTCCTAACTCGAGAAACTGAGGCGCCGGTGCCGGGCCTCAAAACTCGGGCGCAGAAGAACTCGCATCGCGAACAACATCCAGATACCCCGGGCATAATCCCTATCAACTCTCTCGAGTCCGACTAGTAGCTCTCGCTACTCCTTTGCCTCATGGCGGCCGTCCCTCCTCGAGGCATAATCAGAACACAAAATCACGTCAGAGAGGAATTATCTTACTAACACAGCTCTATGGCACGATCTTAGAGTGAGAAGAATAGAAACCAACTCCTAAATGTCCTGTAGCCTCCTATTTATGGGTGTGGCGCGCAACACACCGATAATCAAGACTCTCCTATAATGGTCACAACATGACTATCAATTTCTAGTTTCTAACGTAGACTAATACTAAGTAAACGGTCTCTTATTCTACGGAAATTCGGGCAGCACCTCCTTTGTTTCTATATACTTTGCCACCTTTTTCAAGGCCGAATACAATAACCAAACATGCCACATTTAAGGCTCAACATACCAACCAATCAAAGGGGATTACACGCCTTACAATACGTGTAAAATTCCGCCCCACAATTCATACCAAGTAGTTTAATACTCACTAGCCATTCTCGGCCAAAAATAACTCAACACAAGTCCTTTCCTATTCTTTTTCAATTCCAAGTTCTAAGGTCTAACATGTTATATAGTCATAAACAACTTCAACAACTACAATTTCCTTCTTTATACAACATGCGACGACTTATCAAACCTCATACTAAATACCTCATGCTTGCTAATATCCATAACTACAATGATAAGTAAACTTTAATTGCTAAAACGACAAAATTTATACCTTTACAAGCCCTTAAAATTTCCAAGATTCAAAGTCGCTCCTTAGCAATTCTTAGCTCCTTTCCTTAGGTTCCAATCCGCTCCAAGCACTCCTTAGAAGCCTATGAAGAACCCATCTTCAAGTTCCAACTTCAAAGTTCAAGAACTCCTGTTTCGCCATACTAACGTGAAAACGCCTGCCCAAATCTTTCTATTGAGATATCCTTACAATACGCTTTAGGACCTCGGGTTTAAGTCTCATGAATAATGGATCAAAATTACAAAAATTTTGCGTGAGATAGACTAACCCGCGAGCTCCTCAAGAACAAGAGTGAGTGAAATAATTCTAAGTGTTAAGACCTTGTCTTGCACTCAGTAGTACGCTTATATAACACATCGATGGCTTAGATTAAAACACTTGGTTGTGACGAAGGACAATTAACGTTAAGCCGACACGCTGACAAGTCAACAATCTCGCTAGCAAGACTTGATCTTTCGATGGTCAATGACCATTTTAGCCTTGCAAATTTTCGACCAAGACCACGTGGCGGAGGTGCCACGTGTCGCCTCTCATTCGCCCATAAAATTCAGAAAACTCGGGCCCCGCAAAACGAAATTTCTGCAGGGCCCCATATGACCAAATTCGTGAAATTAAATTTCCATAATGTTAATAAGTTCCATACTCTTCAAATAATGCATTTTGAGAATCCAATTTCAACAACGAACATTTTTCCTTTCCGACGTTTCTAAGATTTTCCGTAGAAAACAACTCTTCCTTTCGTACTAATTTCCAAGTCTCGATTCCTTACATACCTTCTCTTATACATGTCCCGACTTACTGGTGTAACAGTAACCATCCTAACGGACGATACCCGACCATCCATCGTGTCGCATGTCCAAAGGAAATAACAATATAGCACTCATAATGGAAGATACTCGCGCCACCTAACGTGTCAAAAGCATGTCCAAAGAAAATAACAAGACATCACTCCTAAAGGAAGATACCCGTGGCCACCCATCGTGTCGCATGTCCAAAGGAAATAACAAGATAACAATCATAATGGAAGCATACCATGGCCACCCAACGTGTCAAGATGTCCATCAATCAACTGATAGCCGCCTCCATCGGAGACGCCAGAGTACGTAAATACAAAGACTTGCACAACAAAGGCTATCACAACAAGCATAGGCAAGCTCAACATACTTTTATACATTCATTTTATGACCACAAATCCGGGTTTTAACCCCAAGGTACTACGTACTTAAATTCGTTCAACAGATCCAATTATTTTATAAAGGTCACACGATACCCGTAGTATCAAAATAGAGTAACTATCTTTTTAAGTAAACCAAAAATCAATTTCCATACCTTCTTTTTAAACCAATTTATACTTCAATTCCTCAAGTCTCCTTTCCTTTAGAAATCAAGTTCCTTACTTTGGAATTTAAGAAAATCAAGATTTGTTTATAATGATCTTATTAGAGCAACATGATCTAGAAATGTAATATAATTTTGTCTTATCTTAGCTTCTATGCAGATGGAGGTTTCTACTTGTTTTAATATAATTAATTGTCATTACTTTTTCCTTTATTAACGCTGCAATGGTTTGTTCGATACTTATTCCCATTTCCGAAATCAATATGAAATTATCCTTTTAAAGACCAAGTACCCATTACTTACGAATGCGGTTTCACAACTTTTTAACACAATTCAAGTTCTTAGCATTATAACAAGTCAAATATAGGTCAAGTCTCTTATCTTTTAAAAATCAATAAACCATTCTTTTACCTACATAAAGTCGTTATAATTAACTTCCCATAAAGCCATTATAACACTTTATGTTTTAAACCAACCAAATTGCTTAGCGCACGACGCTCACCGTACATAGTTTACAACAATCATGCTAGAAAGGATAGGAGAAGTGTCACGACCCGATCCCGGGCCCGTGACTGGTGCCTTACCACGGGCACCCTAGTGATACAACATCAGAGTAACCAGCGGAATATAAAACAAGACATGAAACAATATGAAGTGAAAATAGTTTATCTCGAGAAAAGTTGTCTTTTCAAAGATATATATATATATATATATATATATATATATATATATGTTTAAACAAGCTACATCCCTTTTACAAACTCGCCACAACAAAGATTACATGCACTCTAAGAATGTTATAATAACTATGACGGACAGGTCCGCCATACCTCGAATGTACAAGAACCTACAACTCAGTGGAAACATACCAAAAGATAAGCCTTCTGAGAAACGAGCTTCCCAATACGATGAATCGTGATCCTATGAGCGAGGATCAACAACCGGTACTTCTACCGCGCAGATGAACGCAGCCTCAAGGAGGTCAAGACAACAGTACCAAGTATGTGAAATCAAAATATCAGAAACGTAAATCATACAAAATAAAATAAAACAGAGACATGTATGATAACAAAACTACGCTCACAACATAAAAGCAAATATGTCAAGTCGTGGACTCACGCCTCAAAGTCATCCTCATGACGTGGAACTCCTTCCTCACCGCCGATGGGCCTAGGTATAAATCGTATGATACGATAACGCGGTCTCTACCATCTCACGGACTCCTGTCGGATCGTATGGAATACATTCCCGCCCATCTCATGGACTCGTATAGAATCGTGTGGAATACATTCCCTGCTCATCCCATGAACTCTCAGATCGTGTGAATACATTCCTGCTCATCCTATGAACGCGTGTCGTAGAAATACATTCCCGCTCATCCTACGAACGCGTGTCGAGTGAAATACATTCCTGCTCATCCCATGAACACGTATCGTGAAATACATTCCCGCTCATCCTACGAACGCGTGTCGAGTAAAATACATTCCCGCTCATCCTACGAACGCGTGTCGAGTGAAATACATTCCTGCTCATCCCACGAACGCGTGTCGAGTGGAATACATTCCCGCTCATCCTACGAACGCGTGTCGAGTGGAATACATTCCCTGCTCATCCCATGAACGCGTATAGAATCGACTCATAACATTTAAACACTCTTTAAGACAGATTAAGATAATACCATGCTTTCCTTTTAAATCAACTAAGGCAATATTATGCCCTCCTTTTAAACCAAAACACTTTCCTTTTAAAGTCAAGTAACAACATTCTTTCCAAAAGTTCAAGTTGCCTAATTTCAAATACTCAAGTCTTTTAGTTTCAAAGATTTCATAGTTCATAGTCTTAATCAAATAACGAATCTTTTTAAAACAATTGAATAACGATGCCTTATGCTGAGTAGTTATTCTTGTTTATAACAATCTTATTAAAGCAAAACCATGATCTAGGAAATGTAATACGATTTTGTCTTATCTTAGCTTCTATGCAGATGGAGGTTTCACCGGTTTTAACATAATTATTATTGTCAATACATTTTCCTTTATTAACGCCGCAGTTGGTTCGCTCGATACTTATTCTCGCTTTCAAATCAAGAAACATTATTCTTTAAAACCAAGTACTCATTACTCACGAACGAGGTTTCACACTTTTAATAAAATTCATATCAATTCAATTAAGTCAAGTCTCTTATCTTTTAAGATCAAGTCTCTTAACTTCTAAAATCAATAACCATTCTTTTATCTTCTTAAGTCGTTATACCTAACTTCCCATAAAGCTAGTATAACTCTTAAGCTTTCAAAACCAAGTATTACTCTTCTTTCAAAACGATTCTTAATTCCTTTGAAATACTTCAAGATTCTTATTATTTAAAACTCAAGTCAAAAGACATCAAGTAAAATCACGCTCGCTTAACACACGACGCCCACCGCACTATATATATTCTTTTAAATTATCATGCTCAAGAGGATAGAAGAATCACATACCTCGCGACGACATCGACAATTAGCAAAACGCTCCAAAGCATCAGAATCCCGCTAGCCTTTTCCACCCTTCTCGAGTAGAATACGCTACTCGCAAAGATTTCAACCTATAACGGCCATATAAGTCTATCAACGCCTAGACTACTCAGAGAATAATTCTAGATACAAGATTCCTTATTCTATGGAAAATCGCAGACTTCCCTACCCACAACTACACAAGTTTCATCAGAATACAAATTCCATGTAAGTATAGTTCAGCTTCCTTTTATACCATCCTTATATACGCCTTATACTCATTTCTATACTACTACAAGATGTAATTTCCAATTACAAATAGAATGACAAAGATATTTACCGACAAGCCCAAAATTATCCAAGTTTAAAAGTCGATCCCGAGCAAGGTTTAGCTCCTATTCTCAGACGCCCAATTCGCCTCCAAGAAACCCCTTAGAAGTTCTACACAACTCCTACTTAATACTTCAACCAACTATGAAGATTTTCCCTAGGGTTTCGCTAGTGACTAAAGGAAGTATAGTAGTATTTTCCTGCTTTTAGTATAGAGGTAACTTTGGGAATACTACAAGGTATTTGGGTCAAGGTATTTTGAATAGTAACAACACTTGGAGAATACTTTTCTACCAAGGGGGGGGGTATTTCACGAGAACAACTAGGAAGGGGGGGTTTCGCCGAGGGCCTCAAAGGGGAGTGAGGTCGACGAGCTTCTTAAAAGTGAGTGAGGATTTTGCCTTGGAATTTCACAAGTGTGGATGAAGAATAAGTCTTGAACTTAAGGGGTATTTATAGGCCAATCAATGGCCAAGATCAAACCAAGTGGAGGGTGAAGATTTGGACAAGCGTAAGTGGTCCCACCTATCCATCTACTACAAAAATATCTAGCCAAACATCGACTAAAGGTTTACGGCATTTTCCATGAAAAAGTGCCAACCACTCCCCACAATTGCCGCCCACTTGAGGGTGACAAGTGTCGCCTCTCGTTGGTCCAAAATATTTCATCTCTAAAAATTCGAAATTATAAATGTCGCGAACCGTAATTTTCCTTCGCAAGGTCCAAAACTTTTCGCTAAAACAATTCTTTTCGCTAGTTGTGCACAATTTCGTCCCTTATGCCTACTTAAGGCTTGAACTTTTGTACGTACGCCCTCACGTACATACTCTAGAAATACGGGGTATAACAAGGAGGTTCACATACCTCGCGACGATTATCGATAATTAGCAAAACGCTCCAAAGTACTAGAACCTTGCTAGCCCTTTTCAACCCTTCAAGTAGAATACGCTACTCGTAGTACTTCCACCTATAATGGCCATGAAACGTCTATTAACCTCTAGATCTCTTCGTAGGATATTTCTAAGAACAAGGTTCCATATCCTACGGAAAATTCTAAAGACCTCCCCGTTTCTACTCAATTTTCCACCTTTTCCAAGGCCCGATAACCGTAATTAACATACTATAATTAAGGTGCAATAATACCGAAATTTAAAGAAGGGGATCACACTGTTATACCCCGTAGTTCCAGGGTATGTATGCGAGGACGACGCATTTGAGAATACGCATGTAAAGATTGGAAAGCGAAGAAAGAGGCGAATTTTCCACTAAAAGTTTCCTGCTTTGTGAAGGAAAAGGTTCGTTAACGGGAATTGGATTCCCATATTTGGTTTTTGGACTTCTTAGATTATATTAGAATTATGGAATTTTATTTTCTGAATGGTCACTGGGCCCACTGAGAAATTTACGCTTTGTAGGCCCGCTTTGATTTTTGAGATTTTGGTTATAGATATTTTCTAAGACGTAAATATTTTGATTTAATCGGGGGCGACACGTGTCACCCCACGTGGCACCCTCGGGCCGAAATATGTTTGTGCACAACACCCTGCTAGAGTCGCCGACGAACGCTCTACCTAACTTACGGGCGGTAAATTACGCTATGTCATTTAGTATTTTTATGGATTTTTCCGAGAGACGAACGCTTGGACCAACGAGAGGGCAACACTTGGCACCCTCTCGCCAGCGGACTCGGGCGTTAGGCCGATCGAACGAGCAAGTCTCGCTGATTTTTGTAGATATTTGCAGGGTTTTACGAGTAGGTCTGCGGGCACTTGGGTGAATCTCGCCTTACACTTGCTATACACTTGGCTAGATCTCGCCATTGGTTCGCCTTGGCTTGTGCTATAAATACCCCTATCCTTTGATGAACTTCTTCATCCTAAATATTTCCTAAGTGTTGTAATCCTCCTCCCTTCCTTATGGTTTCGCCCCTCCTCTTCCTTTGCGAGGCCTCGCCGGCGGGTGCACCCTCCCAGAGGCCTCGCCGAGGGTACACCCCTCCTAGTAGTGTGGCCGGGTACCCCCAGCCTAGTTGCCAGATAATACCCCTCAGGTGTAGAAATACTCTCAAGTATTGTTATAATGCCCAAATTACCTTAGCCAGATACCTTGTAGTATTCTAAGGTTATACCTATACGAAAAGCCCGTAAATACTATTATACTTCCCACAATACAAAACCGAAACCCTAGGAAAATTTCCATAGTCCGCTGAGTATCAGGTGTGGTTAGAACTTCTGGGTGGTTTAGAGCGGTCGAGCGCCGAGTCGAGCTAAACGATTGCCCAGATCGACATTAAACTCGATAATTACGGGCTTATCGAGGTAAATATCTTGTCCTCTATTTGTAATTGGAAATTACATGTCGTTAGATTATATAGTCAAGATACTATATATATATAATCAACATAGCTTCGGCAATGTCTCGACTTAAGCTCAAGAATCGAATCAGAATTACATAGATCAGACATGAGACTCAGGTAGTAGTACCGCGAGTAGAATTGCACCTGCTAGGTTAGATGTATAACCCCCGGGCTTCGTAGCCTACTGCAGAGAGAGGTTTACGCTCATGGGGAGGAGTCACGAATTTTCTGTAATGTTCTACGATGAGATCTAAATGTTAATGTCACGTGGCCTTATAGGTCATGTACTACGCGTGGCGCGATCTACGTGGCTTGGCGGTAGCCGACGCTTGGAAGCACTTGAGCGCTTACATGAGTCGATACTCGCGCAGGTACGCGAACCTCTTCCTATCTCTTCTAGCATGATATGTGTGAAACTATGTAGTACCAGAGACGCATACGTGCTAAATGTGTTCGAGTGGTTTAAAACATAAAGTGTTATAACGCTTTACGGGAAGTCAGTTATAATACCTTTATGTTAGTAAGAAAATACACGTGGTTTTTAAAAGGTAATCGATTTGAACTATAAATCGCTTGTTATATGATAAGAAAGAATTGAAGTATTTCAAAAGATTTTTGAATCATTTTGAAAGGAGAAGTAATACTTGGTGTTTGAAAACTTAAGAGTTATACTAGCTTTACGGGAAGTTAGGTATAACGCTTAAGAATGCTTTATCGATTTCTAAATCGTAACGTATCGACAAACCATCAAATACATTAAAAGGAAATGTTTTGAATAATTAAGTATTATTAAAACCAAGAGAAACTTCCATCCGCATGTAAGCTAAGACAGACAAAATGATATTTCCTAGATCACGGTCAGAATAAGATTGTTATAAACAAGAATATCCTACTCACATATAAGGCTTATGTTTCTCGATTGTTTAAAAGAGAATTATATTCTTAAATGAATAAGACTATGAACTACTAAACCTTTCTAAAATAAGAAACGTGAACATTTGAAATTAGGCAAACTCGACGCTTGGAAAATAATGTTGTTACTTGATTTTACAAAGGTAAGAGTTTTGGTTTTCTTAAAAGGATACCACTCTATTTTATACTACGTATCAGGTGACTTATGTGAAAGAAATGCATCTTTTTTAGATTTTAATGCGTGAAGTACTTGGGGATGATAACCGAACTTGTTAGTAAAGTACCTGTGTGAATAACTTGATTGTATTGGTTTGTGATAGCCTTGTAATACTTTCTTGTTGCCTTGATAAGTAAACGTGTTAGACGCTACGTGTTAGTATTCGCGATGTTTGTGTGCGGGGTTTCTCGATTGCGCTTATTAACTATCACCGCATGATAGTATTGTGGCATTCATCTCGAGACGATTCCGGTTGCCGCTCCGACGCGGTAGACTCAGCGCGTCCGGGACCATGATTCGAGAATACCTACGCGGTCCCGGGGCCTACGCGAGCTACGAGAGTTCCGTGTTAGCGCCAGGCCCTTACGGGCACGCGTCCTCAGGCTACGCGACTGAAAGTCGTGACGACGCCGGGAGTAGCTACCCTCGACGCGGAATACCTCGCGCGCCGACGAGATTGGCCTACGCGAGTCAGCGGAGTTCCAGACTAGACGCGCACATTAGATATCGCGCAAGCTGGCCGCCTTTGATCACGGACGGCCTAGACAGATCTTATGATACGCTTTATGACCTTGTTGGTACTGGTGTTAGTAGCTCGCCAGGCCTTCGCATTTATCCCGCATACTTTATTGGACACAGCGGACTCGTGTTCATACGTATTCTCGCGCCAGATATCATAAATCGCCGGCAGCTGGCGAAGGTATTCCACGCACGATTGATGTCGCGGGCGTGAGACCCATTGTTAAATCGAGTGAGATGACTGAGCGCGAGTCCCTCGACTTGATACGATCGCTATTTACGGTGAATCAGAGTTCGCTATCATACATGTCTCCCGCTTTGTATAGACTACTATGATTTCATTTACGTGATTTATCTTTAGTTTCACATACTTGCACTGGCCAGACCGACCTCCTTCGGCCGCGCTCATGCCGCAGTCGAGGCACACATCGCCGATCCTAGCCTCGTGGTCACAGCTCAATGGGAAGCTCCGCTTCTCCGAGGCTTATCACGTATAGTCCGCCGCCGTAAGTGTTTACATTCGTGGTTTATGGGCCCCGTCCCGCCATCGCGTCGATCATTCTGTGAGGTCCAGAGTACCGCCAGGCGTGGTTGGTAAAAGGATTGCCGCTCATTTGTAAAAGAGTCGATGGTTATATATATGCCGAAAGGCAAGTTTTCACGCATTATTGTTTTATATTTCGTTATCTCACGTTGTTGTTTTATGTTCCCGACACTGATGTTCAGGTCACTAGGGTGCCCGCCAAGGCACCACCACGCCCGCCGGTCGTGACAAAAGTGGTATCGTGAGCGCTTAATCCTGAAAGTGTCTACGCATCAGATCCGCAGAGTCTCGATTATCGCGTTGCGCACCACACCAATAATCGTGAGGCTATAGGATATTTAGGATTGGTTTCTATTCTTCTCACTCGAGATCGTGCCTTAGAGCCGTGGTTGTAAGTCGACCCTCCGACGAAATTCATTCCCTTATCGCTATGCTCCGCAGGCAACCCGCCCGTGAGGCGTGGCACCGGCGGAGCCGCGAGTCGAGTTCGTGGCGTCATGAGGGCACAGCCCAATCATTACCTAGGTAGTGCTTCATTCGGGATTTCGCGACGCCACTAGCCCCAAAGCAGAAGTTTAGCATGCTGACGGCAGCTCATCGCGCCCACGATATTTGAACCTTCGCCCACGACCGAACAAAGAATATAGATCGCAAAGAGGCGACCTCGCATTAGCTATAGATTTGGCTACCGTGAGATTATACCGATGTACTACGAGTCTTGACGACTACCTAAGAGAGGTCAGGCAAGAGTAATTCTTCAATGGCTGAGCATGGCCTCGTACGCTTATGTACAGCAGTCGAAAACGTAGAGATTGACGCGTTAACCAAGGATGCAGGTAAGAGGCCGAGCAGCAAGCGTCCTTCAGAACTTTCTGGCGAGTATACCTTAAGTGCTATGTTCTCGATAGCAGCGTAGTTGTGATGAGAAATCACGCGGTTAACCGAGTAAGATTTTGGGGAATGCAGGCGCGAGCCTTAGAGTGTTATACGCATGCACCTTGCAGGTAAGGCCATCTCGAGTAAAGCGTGTAGTGTTATGTTTGATCCTTATCTGAAAGTGCATAGCGCACGCGAGCTATGTTTGGGATAGTCCCTGTGGTATGAAATGAAAGAGGTAGTCGAGCTAAGAAGACCGCTAGGTTTTCGTAACGGTTTAGCGAGATCGTTCCTTCGAGCTAGTGTTTTGCGCAACGCCGCCTGCCGAGGCTACGCCGCGTCAACCCGCCGCATGTTCAGCGCGGGTCCGCCGCGTGGTCCCGCCAGTGTTAGGTCACGAGGGTGTTAGGCCCAAGTTTAGTTGACCAAACAGACGAAGTTCGTGGACGCGCTCGACCAGCTGGTCGGTCGACGGGGCAGCCCATCGTGTTCTTCTGGCCGACCGCTCACTCTGGCAGTTGTTGATTTGTCGAAGGTTGTAAGGCTGCACGGTGCCTACCTTCACCTTATGGCGCATGCGGAGCCCGTGTTACTACTGTTTTGTTTCCGAAGTTTTACCAGCAGGTTGGACTCAGCAGTCTCAGACCGCATTCGCCGCCAGCCGCTGGATTTCGTGGAAGTTGCGAGGATTGTTGTCTCCGTGAGGAGCGCTAAGCTACCATTTCGTTGTTCTGATGTCGCCACGGCCTTGTCAGCAGAAGTGTAAGTCCGGCCGATTGGTTCTGATGTTGGCGTGGTTCAGATAGTCGATCGCTTGTTCCAGCAGATCGCGGATGGTAAAGCTCGCCTGTAAGAAGTTCGCAGCTGCAGGAATCGTATGGATGATCGGCGACGACGCTAGAGTTCGTGCCGACGGCCGGTCTTCTGAAAGTACCACCCCTGGCCGGTGTGACGAGTTTTGGAAATGTATGAACTTAGCCCGAGTTACTTTGGGCCCTTAAGAGTTCATGTGAAGAACAGGCCGCGCCTATATGTTAGCTTTTGCCGTCCGACTTGGTGAGGCAGACGTCCGGCCTTTCAGATTGTTATGTTCGAAAGTATCAAGATCCATCCGTAACGTTCCCGCTAATGATGCCCACGAAAGAGATAGTAACCCCGAAGTTTTGGAAACTAAAGCAGATCGTAAACGTGGTGCGGTTCGAGCGCACGATACGCCTTCAGTGATCGTGACGCAGCCTGCACTATTTGTCGGGTCGCCGAGCAAGCGCTCGCGACAAAGTGACAAAAGTGGTATTATTTGTGGTGATGTTAGAGGTGTTTCTCGTGACTTGGATATAAGTATGTCACGCAGTATTTCGCGGCCGTACGGGCAGATTGTTTCGTAAGTATAAGAGTGAAGACTATATCGCGCACGCTTGTTTTGAGATTTAGAAGCGAACATTCGACGCATGTTTCTGCCGGGAAGAATGTTATACCCTCGTAGTTCCGTGGTATGTATGCGAGGACGACGCATTTGAGAATACGTAAAGATTGGAAAGCGAAGAAAGAGGCGAATTTTCCACTAAAAGTTTCCGCTTTTGTAAGGAAAAAGGTTCGTTAACGGGAATCGATTCCATATTTGGTTTTTCGACTTCTTAGATTATATTAGAATTATGGAATTTTATTTTCTGAATGGTCACGCTGGGCCCACTGAGAAATTTACGCTTTGTAGGCCCGCTTGATTTTGAGATTTTGGCCGTTATAGATATTTTCTAAGACGAAATATTTTGGATTTAATCGGGGCGACACGTGTCACCCCACGTGGCACCCTCGGGCCGAAATATGTTTGTGCACAACACCCTGCTAGAGTCGCCGATTTAAACGCTCTACCTAACTTACGGGCGGTAAATTACGCTATGTCATTTAGTATTTTATGGATTTTTCCGAGAGACGAAACGCTTGACCAACGAGAGGGCAACACTTGGCACCCTCTCGCAGCGGACTTGGCGGCAGGCCGATTGAACGAGCAAGTCTCGCTGATTTTGTGAGATATTTGCAGGTTTTACGAGTAGGTCTGGGGCACTGGGTGAATCTCGCCTTACACTTGCTATACACTTGGCTAGATCTTCGCCATTGGTTGGCCTTGGCTTGTGCTATAAATACCCTCTCCTTTGATGAACTTCTTCATCCTAAATATTTCCTAAGTGTTAGAATCCTCCTCCCTTCCTTATGGTTTCGCCCTCCTCTTCCTCATGAGGCCTCGCCGAGGTGCACCCTCCTGTAGGCCTCGCCGAGGTACACCCCCTCCTAAGTAGTGGCCGGGCACCCCTAGCCTAGTTGCTTTGATAATACCCCTCAGGTGTAGAAATACTCTCAAGTATTGTTATAATGCCCAAATTACCTTAGTCAGATACCTTGTAGTATTCTAAGGTTATACCTATACGAAAAGCCCGTAAATACTATTATACTTCCCGTCACCACAAAACCGAAACCCTAGGAAAATCTCCATAAATTGCCGGAGTATCGTGTGTGTTGGTTAGAACTTACGTGGTTTAGAGCTGGTCGAGCGCCGAGTCGAGCTAAACGATTGCCCAGATCGACATTAAACTCGATAATTACGGGCTTATCGAGGTAAATATCTTGTCCTCTATTTGTAATTGGAAATTACATGTCGTTAGATTATATAGTCAAGTATACTATATATATATAATCAACATAGCTTGTGGCAATGTCTCGACTTAAGCTCAAGAATCGAATCGAATCAGAATTACATAGGATCAGACATGAGACTCAGGTAGTAGTACCGGAGTAGAATTGTACCGCAGGTTAGATGATAACCCCTCGTTGGCTTCGTAGCCTACCGCAGAGAGTGAGGTTTACGCCGCTCATGTGGTGTCACGAATTTTCTGAGAATGTTCTACGACGAGATCTAAATGTTAATGTCACTGTGGCCTTATAGGTCAATGTACTACGCAGGCGCGACCACGTGGCTTGGCGGGTAGCCGACGCTTGAAGCATTGAGCGCTTTACATGAGTCGATACTCGCCGCGAGGTACGCGAACCTCTTCCTATCTCTTCTAGCATGATACGTGTGAAACTATGTAGTACGCAGACGCATACGTGCTAAATGTGTTCGAGTGGTTTAAAACATAAAGTGTTATAACGCTTTACGGGAAGTCGTTATAACAAATTTTATGTTAGTAAGAAAATACACGTGGTTTTTAAAAGGTAATCGATTTGAACTATAATCGCTTGTTATATGATAAGAAAGAATTGAAGTATTTCAAAAGATTTTTGAATCATTTTGAAAGGAGAAGTAATACTGTGTTTGAAAACTTAAGAGTTATACTAGCTTTATGGGAAGTTAGGTATAACGCTTAAGAATGCTTTATCGATTTCGAAATCGTAACGTATCGACAAACCATCGCAGTACATTAAAAGGAAATGTTTTGAATAATTAAGTATTATTAAAACCAAGAGAAACTTCCATCCGCATGTGCTAAGATTTAGACAAAATGATATTTCCTAGATCATGGTCAGAATAAGATTGTTATAAACAAGAATATCCTACTCACATATAAGGCTTATGTTTCTCGATTGTTTAAAAGAGAATTATATTCTTAAATGAATAAGACTATGAACTACTAAACCTTTCTAAAATAAGAAACGTGAACATTTGAAATTAGGCAAACTTGGACGCTTGGAAAATAATGTTGTTACTTGATTTTACAAAGGTAAGAGTTTTGGTTTTCTTAAAAGGACAATACTCTATTTTATACTACGTATCAGGTGACTTATGTGAAAGAAATGATCTTTTTTAGATTTTAATGCAGAAGTACTTTGGGGATGATACCCGAACTTGTTAGTAGAAAGTACCTCAGGTGAATAACTTGATCAGATTGGTTTGTGATAGCCTTGTAATACTTTCTGTTGCCTTGATAAGTAAACGGTTAGGACGCTACGCAGTTAGTATCTCGCGATGTTCAGGTGCGGGTTTCTCGATTGTGCTTATTAACTATCACGTTATGATAGTATTGTGGCATTCATCTCGAGATGATTCCGGGTTAAGCCATCCGACGCGGTAGACTCAGCGGTCCGGGACCATGATTCGAGAATACCTACGCTGGTCCTGGGGCCTACGCGGAGCTACGAGTTCCGTGTTAGCGCGGCCCTTACGGGCACGCGGTCCTCGCGCTACGCGACTGGAAAGTCCAGATTTACGCCGGAGTAGCTACCGACGCGGAATACCTCACGCGGCCGACGAGATTGGCCTACGCGAGTCGCGGAAGTTCCGTGACTAGACGCGCACATTAGATATCGCGCAAGTGGCCGCCTTTGATCACGTGACGGCCTCAGACAGATCTTATGATACGCTTTATGACCTTGTTGTACCGCTGGTGTTAGTAGCCGGCCAGGCCTTCGTGATTTACCCCGCATGCTTATTAGACACAGCGGACCCGTGTTCATATGTATTCTCGTGCCAGATATCATAAACCGCCGCAGCTGGCGAAGGTATTCCACGCACGATTGATGCGGGCGTGAGACCCATTGTTAAATCGAGTGACGACTGGCGGTGCGAGTCCCCGACTTGACACGATCGCTATTTATGGTGAATCAGAGTTCGTTATCATACATGTCTCCCGCTTTGTATAGACTACTATGATTTCATTTACGATTTATCTTTAGTTTCACATACTCTGCACTGCCAGATCGACTCTCCTTCGGGCCGCGCTCATGCCGCAGTCGAGGCACATCACCGCCGATCCTAGCCTCGTGGTCACAGTCATTGGGAAGCTCCGCTTCTCCGAGGCTTATCACGTATAGTCCCCGTCGCCGTAAGTGTTTACATTCGTGGTTTCATGGCCCCGCCCCGCCATCGTGGTCGATCATTCTTAGAGGTCCGTAGTACCGCAGGCAGGTTGGTAAAAAGGATTGCCGCTCATTTGTAAAAGAGTCGACGGTTATATATATGCCGAAGGCAAGTTTTCACAGATTATTGTTTTATATTTCGTTATCTCACGTTGTTGTTTTATGTTCCGACACTGACATGTTGTCAGGTCACTAGGTGCCCGGCAGGCACCACACGCCCGCCGGTCGTGACAAAAGTGGTATCAGAGCGCTAATCCTGAAAGTGTCTACGCATCAGATCCAAGAGTCTGATTATCGCGTGTGCACCACACCAATAATCGTGAGGCTATAGGATATTTAGGATTGGTTTCATTCTTCTCACTCGAGATCGTGCCTAGAGCCGTGTTGTAAGTCGACCCTCCGACGAAATTCATTCCTTATCGCTATGCCTCCGCGTAGGCAACCCGCCCGTGAGGCGTGGCAATGGCGGAGCCGCGAGTCGAGTTCGTATGTCACAGGGCACAGCCCAATCATTACCTAGGTAGTGCTTCATTCGGATTTCGCGACGCCACTAGCCCCAGCAGAGTTTAGCACAATGGACGCAGCTCCATCGCGCCCACGATATTTGAACCTTCGCCCACGATCGAACAAGAATATAGATCGCAAAGAGGCGACCACATTAGCTATAGATTTGGCTACCAGAGATTATACCGATGTACCACGAGTCTTGATGACTACCTAAGAGAGGTCAGGCAAGAGTAATTCTTCATTGGTTGAGCATGGCCTGCACGGGCTTATGTACAGCAGTCAAAAACGTAGAGATTGACGCGTTAACCAAGGATGCAGTAAGAGGGCCAGAGCAGCGGTCCTTCAGAACTTTCAAGCGAGTATACCTTAAGTGCTATGTTCCGATAGCAGCCGTAGCGTGATGAGAAATCATGCGGTTAACCGAGTAAGATTTTGGGGAATGCAGGCGCGAGCCTTAGAGTGTTATACGCATGCACCTTGCAGGTAAGGCCATCTCGAGTAAAGGTGTAGTGTTATGTTTGATCCTTATCTGAGTGCATAGTGCACGCGAGCTATGCTTGGGATAGGTCCCAAGTGGTATGAAATGAAAGAGGGTAGTTGAGCTAAGAAGACTGCAGGTTTTCGTAACGTGTTTAGCGAGATTGTTCCTTCGAGCTAGTGTTTGCGCAACGCCGGTCGGGTTGAGGCTTAATGCGGGTCAACCCGCCGCATGTTTGGCGCGGGTCTGGTCAGTGGTGGTCCCGCCTTGTGTTAGGTCACGAGGGTGTTAGGCCCAAGTTTAGTTGCCGACCAGACGACGAGTTCGTGGACGCTCGACCAGCTGGTCGGTCGACGGGGCAGCCCATCGTGTTCTTCGGCCGGACCGCTCACTCGCAGTTGTTGATTTGTCGAAGGTTGTAAGGCTGCACGGTGCCTACCTTCACCTTATGGCGCATGTGGAGCCCGTGTTACGCTGTTTTGTTTCCGAAGTTTTACTGTGCAGGTTAAGGACTCAGCGAGTCTCAGACCGCATTCGCCGCCGCGTGGATTTCGTGGAAGTTGCGAGGATTGTTGTCTCCCCGTGGAGGAGCGTTAAGCTACCATTTCAAGTTCGATGTCGCCACGGCCTTGTCAGCGTAGTGTAAGCCGGCCGATTGGTTCGACGTTGGCGGTGGTTCGGATAGTCGATCAGCTTGTTCCAGCAGATCGCGGATAGGTAAAGCTCGCCTAGAAGAAGTTCGCAGCAGGAATCGTATGGATGATCGGCGACGACGCCAGAGTTCAGCCGACGGCCGGTCTTCTTGAGTACCACCCCGGCGTGGTGTGACGAGTTTTGGAAATGTATGAACTTAGCCCGAGTTACTTTGGGCCCTTAAGAGTTCATGTAGAATAGGCCAGTTGCTTATATGTTAGCTTTGCCGTCCGACTTGGGAGGCAGGACGTCCGGCCTTTCGTATTGTTATGTTCGAAAGTATCGAAGATCCATCCGTACGTTCCCGCTAATGATGCCCACGAAAGAGATAGTAACCCCGAAGTTTTGAAACTAAAGCGATTTAAATGCGGTAGGGTTCGAGCGCATTTACGACGCCTTCAAAGGATCGACGCAACTCCGGCACCATTTGTCGGGTCGCCGAGCAAGGCTCGCGACAAAGTGACAAAAGTGGTATTATTTGTGGTGATGTTAGAGGTGTTTCGTGACTTGGATATAAGTATGTTGCGCAGTATTTCTACGCCGTACGGGCAGATTGTTTCGTAAGTATAGAGCGAAGACTATACCGCGCACGCTTGTTTTGAGATTTAGAAGGAACATTCGACGCACGTTTCTGGGGAAGAATGTTATACCCGTAGTTCCGTGGTATGTATGCGAGGACGACGCATTTGCGAATACGGCATGCAAAGATCGGAAAGAAGAAAGAGCGAATTTTCCACTTTAAAAGTTTCCGCTTTTAAGGAAAAGGTTCGTTAACGGGAATCGATTCCCATATTTGGTTTTCGACTTCTTAGATTATATTAGAATTATGGAATTTATTTTCGAATGGTCACGCTGGGCCCACGGAGAAATTTACGCTTTTGTAGGCCCGCTGATTTTTGAGATTTTGGCGTTATAGATATTTTCTAAGACGAAATATTTTGATTTAATCGGGGCGACACGGTCACCCCACGTGGCACCTCGGGCCGAAATATGTTTGGCACAACACCCTGCCAGAGTCGTTCGACGTAAACGCTCTACCTAACTTACGGCGGTAAATTACGCTATGTCATTTAGTATTTTATGATTTTTCCGAGAGACGAAATGTTTTGGACCAACGAGGGCAACACTTGGCACCCTCTCGCCAGCGGACTCGGCGCAGGCCGATCAACGAGCAAGTCTTCGCTGATTTTTGTGAGATATTTGCAGGGTTTTACGAGTAGGTCTAGGGGAACTCGTGAATCTCGCCTTACACTTGCTATACACTTGGCTAGATCTTGGCCATTCGTTGGCCTTGGCTTGTGCTATAAATACCCTCTCCTTTGACGAACTTCTTCATCCTAAATATTTCCTAAGTGTTAGAATCCTCCCCTCCCTTCCTTATGGTTTCGCCCCTCCCTCTTCCTTTGCGAGGCTCGCCGAGGTGCACCCTCCCAGAGGCCTGGCCGAGGGTACACCCCTCCTAGTAATATGGCACTGGGTACCCCAGCCTAGTTGCTTTCAGATAATACCCCTTTCAGGTGTAGAAATACTCTCAAGTATTGTTATAATGCCCAAATTACCTTAGCCAGATACCTTGTAGTATTCTAAGGTTATACCTATACGAAAGCCCGTAAATACTATTATACTTCCGTCACTACAAAACCGAAACCCTAGGAAAATCTCCATAGTCCGTCGAGTATTGTGTGTTGGTTAGAACTTCTGGGTGGTTTAGAGCGGTCGAGCGCCTGAGTCGAGCTAAACGATTGCCCAGATCGACATTAAACTCGGATAATTACGGGCTTATCGAGGTAAATATCTTGTCCTCTATTTGTAATTGGAAATTACATGTCGTTAGATTATATAGTCAAGTATACTATATATATATAATCAACATACTGTGGCAATGTCCTCGACTTAAGCCCAAGAATCGAATCGAATCAGAATTACATAGATCATTACAGAGACTTTGTAGAGTACCGTGGAGTAGAATTGTACCCGCTAGGTTAGACGATAACCCCTCGGTTGGCCGTAGCCGCCTCGTTAGAGGAGAGGTTTACGCCTGGGCGGGGGAGCGCCAATTTTCTGAGAATGTTCTACGACGAGATCTAAATGTTAATGTCACTGCGGCCTTATAGGTCAATGTACCACGGTGGCGCGATCTACGTGGCTTAAGGGGTAGCCGACGTCAAAGCACTTGAGCGCTTTGCTGAGTCGATACTGGCCGCGAGGTATGTGAACCTCTTCCTATCTCTTCTAGCATGATATGCGTGAAACTATGTAGTACGCAGAGACGCACGTGCTAAACGTGTTCGAGTGGTTTAAAACATAAAAGGTTATAACGCTTTACGGGAAGTCAAGTTATAACAATTTATGTTAGTAAGAAAATACATGTGGTTTTTAAAAGGTAATCGATTTGAACTATAATCGCTTGTTATATGATAAGAAAGAATTTGAAGTATTTCAAAAGATTTTTGAATCATTTTGAAAGGAGAAGTAATACTTGGTGTTTGAAAACTTAAGAGTTATACTAGCTTTACGGGAAGTTAGGTATAACTACTTAAGAATGCTTTATCGATTTCTAAATCGAATGTATCGACAAACCACCGCAAATACATTAAAAGGAAATGTTTTGAATAATTAAGTATTATTAAAACCAAAGAGAAACTTCCATCCGCATGGCTAAGATTAGACAAAATGATATTTCCTAGATCATGGTCAGAATAAGATTGTTATAAACAAGAATATCCTACTCACATATAAGGCTTATGTTTCGGGATTGTTTAAAAGAGAATTATATTCTTAAATGAATAAGACTACGAACTACTAAACCTTTCTAAAATAAGAAACGTGAACATTTGAAATTAGGCAAACTGGACGCTTGGAAAATAATGTTGTTACTTGATTTTACAAAGGTAAGAGTTTTGGTTTTCTTAAAAGACAAATACTCTATTTTATACTACTGTATCAGGTGACTTATGTGAAAGAAACAGATCTTTTTTAGATTTTAATGTGAAGTACTTTGGGGATGATAATTCAACTTGTTAGTAGAAAGCACCTTGTGTGAATAACTTGATCAGATTGGTTTGTGATAGCCTTGTAATACTTTCTTGTTGCCTTGATAAGTAAACGTGTTAGATGCTACGGTGTTAGTATCTCGTGATGTTTGTGCGGGGTTACCCTTGATCAGGCTTATTAACTATCACCGTTATGATAGTATTGTGGCATTCATCTCGAGATGATTCCGGGTTAAGCCGCCTCCGACGCGGTAGACTCAAAGCGTCCGGGACCATGATTCGAGAATACCTCACGCTGGTCCCGGGGCCTATGCGAGCTACGAGAGTTCCGTGTTAGCGCAGGCCCTTACGGGTACGCGGCCTCAGGCCATACGCGACTGGAAGTCCGTGACGACGCCGGGAGTAGCTACCGACGCGGGAATACCTACGCGCCGACGAGATTGGCCTACGCGGAGTCGCGGAGTTCCAGACTAGACGCGCACATTAGATACATCGCGCGTGGCCGCCTTTGATCACGTGACGCCTAGACAGATCTTATGATACGCTTTATGACCTTGTTGGTACTGTGGCGTTAGTAGTCGGCCAGGCCTTCGCATTTACCCCCGCATAGCTTTATTAGGACACAGGGACTCGTGTTCATACGTATTCTCGTGCCAGATATCATAAACCGCCGGCAGCGATAAGGTATTCCACGCACGATTGATGCTGCGGGCGTGAGACCCATTGTTAAATCGAGTGACGACTTGAGGTGCGAGTCCCCGACTTGATATGATCGCTATTTACGTGAATCGTAGTTTGCTATCATACATGTCTCCCGCTTTGTATAGACTACTATGATTTCATTTACGATTTATCTTTAGTTTCACATACTCTGACTGGTAGACCGACCTCCTTCGGCCGCGCTCATGCCGCAGTCGAGGCACATCGGGCCGATCCTAGCCTCGTGGTCACAGCGTTGGGAAGCTCCGCTTTCCCGAGGCTTATCACGTATAGCACTCGCCGCCGTAAGTGTTTACATTCGTGGGTTTGGCGGCCCCGCCCCGCCATCAGGTCGATCATTCTAGAGGTCCGTAGTACCGCTGCGGCGTGGTTGGTAAAAAGGATTGCCGCTCATTTGTAAAAGAGTCGATGGTTATATATACGCCGAAAGGCAAGTTTTCATGATTATTGTTTTATATTTCGTTATCTCATGTTGTTGTTTTATGTTCCGCTGACACTGATGTCAGTCACTAGGGTGCCCGCTAAGGCACCACCACGGCCCAGCTGGTCGTGACACACACGCCAAACTAACGCTGATTAACAATCTCTCCTTAATAACAACAATAATTAAAGGCGGATAACACGCCCAAACGAAACGCTGACACAATCTCTCCTTCATAACAACAATAATTAAAGGGGATAACACGCCCAAACTAACGCGACAACAATCTCTCCTTCATAACAACAATAATTAAAGAAGGGTATCACACGCCCAAACGGAACGCGATTTAACAATCTTCCCCTTAACAACAATGTAAATACAGTCCAAAGTAAAAACGGTCCAAAGTAAATACGGTCCAAAGTAAATACGGTCCAAAGTAAATATAGTCCTTAAGTTGGGGTCCTTGGCCAACTTTTACAATTTTACTTATCCAATTACTTCATTAGTCCTTCAACTTATATTCCAATCTTTATATAAGTTATAGTTTCTTTGTTGTTAACTTCTTAGTCAAGTAATGGATACATTTTTACCATTTTAATGGCTAATATGTCAATTCTCCTTTTAACATCTTAACATGATCCAAATCTTTCCTTATATCTCAAACTTCATAATATACTTTCAATATATGTATAATATCCAATATACATAATAATCAACTTCACGAAGAGGTTAAGGTTCATTACCTCAATAATAGCCCAAAAATATCCAAGAACTTTAAGTCGTTCCAAAGCAAGTCTTAGCTCCAAATATTTGAGTTTTAGCTCCAAATATTTGTGTTCCAAACCACCACAAGTCACCCTTAGAAGTTCCTAACCAACTTCTATTCAAGAATTAACTCCAAAAAGTGAAGAACACTAAGGTTCCAAATCTGTCCACTCACTGGGGTAATTTTGAGGCTATGGGTGTGAAATCTTGTCTAACTCTTGGTTAATAATCTTTCAAATACATTAAGGAAGAACACTTATAAGTTTAAGAATTTTTGGACAACATTTGCTCAAGAAAAAGGGGGTTTGGACGAGAGCTTCAAGGAAAGGGAGAGAAATATTTTCAAGTCTTGAAATGTTCTAAGTGTGGAAGATTTTCATCAACTAGGGGTTTATATAGGATAACCAAGGGTTAGGATGAAAACATGTGTATGGTGTAGATTGTTTGTGTAGATTCCTTTCTCCACTTGTCCCACAAATGCCATGCAAGACTTTGACCATTTGACTTGCCCACTAACTAGCAAAAAACGTCCAAGTTGCCATGCAAATGTCATGCAAGACTTTTGGCCACTTGTCTTGCCCACTTGTCTTAAAAAACGTCCAACATGGCTTCTTGGG
Organism: Przewalskia tangutica; assembly: GCA_029844215.1. Classification (NCBI taxonomy): domain Eukaryota; kingdom Viridiplantae; phylum Streptophyta; class Magnoliopsida; order Solanales; family Solanaceae; genus Przewalskia; species Przewalskia tangutica. The sequence continues at coordinate 34,316,770 of CM056725.1, forward strand.
GTGACACATGTCGCCCTCCTATTGGTCCAAAATATTTATCTCTCGGAAAATTCCATAAAATATTGAAAACGAAAATTTCCTTCACAAGGTTCTAATATTTTCCGTCTAAACAATTCTTTCATTCTTACCCTAATTAGGGTTTATACATTCATACGTACGCCCTTACATACATACTCCGGAACTACGGGGTATAACAGATAAGAGACTTGATATTTTAAGTTAAGAAACTTGATTTCTTAAAGATAAGAGACTTGATATTTTAAGTTAAGAAACTTGATTTCTTAAAAGGATAAGAGACTTGATATTTTAAGTTAAGAAACTTGATTTCTTAAAGAAAAGAGACTTGATATTTTTCACGACCCGATCCCGGGCCCGTGACTGGTGCCTTACCCCGGGCACCCTAGTGATACAACATCAGAGAAAACCAGCGGAAATAAAAACTTAAACATGAACATGAGACAAGATAATGAAACAGGCCAACCAAACGGTTACCTTCCAAAAAAATATATATAAGCAACTCTTTTTAAAACGAATGCTTAATCCTTTTACAAAACCCCGCCCACACAAAGCATGCACTTAAGAGTTTATATAACAACTATGACGGACAGTGGCCCCGCCATACCCTCAATGTACAAGAACCTGCTGCACTGTGGTAACATACCAACAGATAAGCCTCCAAGGAACGGAGCTTCCCAAAACGCCGAGATGATCCTAAACGCGGATCGACACCGATGTGACTCCTACCGCAGATGAACGCAGCTCCGGGCGAGGTCAAGATAACAGTACTAAGTATGTGAAATCAGAAACATCAGAATGAAATCATAATAGTCTCTAAAAGCAGGATACTTGTATGATAACCAAACTACAGTACACACACATAACAGTTATATCAATTCAGTGTCTCACGCCAACAACATCAATCTCGCCCATGAGTACCTTCCTCACCGCCAGCCTATGATATGATAACAACAAGACAAAGAATCTCGTTATACCCTCGTAGTTGCAGGTATATATGTGAGGACGACGCATGCAGAGAGTACGGCAGTAAATTTTGAAAAGAAAGAAAGACGCGAGTTTTCACTTTAAAAGTTTCCTGCTATTTGTGAAGAAAAAGGTTCGTTAACGGAATTGGATTCTGATTTGGTATTTGGACTTCATAGATTATATTAGAATTTTGAGATTTTATTTTCTGAATGGTCACGCTGGGCCCACTTCGAGAAATTTACTGGCTGGGGCCCACTTTGTTTTCTAGATTTTGGCCATTGTGGATATTTTTCAAAGACGCTTTACGAGGGCCAATAGGAGGGTGACACGTGTCACCCCGCCAGGTGGCTTGGCCGAAGTTACCTTTGTGCACAACACCCTTGCAGAGTCGCTTTTCGACTAAACGCTTTATGAATTTCGCGGGAAAATTCCGCCATGTCGCTTTGTATTTTTATGATTTTTCCGAGCGGAACATTTTGGGCTTATCGAGGTAATTATCTTGTCCTCTATTGTAATTGGAAATTACGTTGTTAGAATATATAGTCAAGATATTATATATGGAACTACTTAGTATTCGCAATGTCTTTTGACTTAAGCCCAAGAATCGAATCGAATCAGATTTACATAGACCGTATTGCAAGAGACTTGTGTAGATATCGAGTAGAATTGTACACGCCCTGCTAGATGTAAACCCTCGTCAGCTTGGCAGCTACCGATAGAGGAGAGATTTACGCCATGTGTGTGAGGTGTCGAATTTTCTATAGAAAGATAGAAACTTGTGTTTTGGAGTTAATAGACGCTGTGACCTTTATAGTGAAAGTACTAAGAGTAGCGATTCTACTCGGCGATGGAAAGTGGCCAGTGCGTTGTAGACTTCGAGCATTTTGCTTATCGTCGATAAATCGTCATGAGGTACGTGAACCTCTTCCTATCTTTCTAGCATGATTGTTGTGAACTATGTAGTACGGTAGACGATACGTGCTAAGTGATTTGGTTTTTAAAACATAGTGTTATAATAGCTTTACGGGAAGTTAGTTATAACGACCTTACGTAGTGAAAATGGTTTATCACGTTAGAAGTTAAGAGATTTGATCTTATAAGATAAGAGACTTAACTTATTTGTTTTAATGCGGATGTTGTGTGAAACCTCATTCGCGAGTAATGAGTACTTGGTTTTAAAGTGATAATGTTTTACCGATTTCGAAATCGAACGCATCGATGCACTACCGCAACGCTAATAAAGGAAAATGTATCAATAATGACGTTGTATTAAAACCAAGAGAAACCTCCATCCGCATAAGCTAAGACGACAAAATGATATTACATTTTCTAGATCATGGTCAGAATAAGATCGTTATAAACAAGAATAAACTACTCACATATATGACATATGTTACTCAATTGTTCTAAAAAGGAATCAAGTGATTAAGTTCGGGAACTATGAAACCATTTGAAAACGGTGTCGAGTAATCAAACTAGGCAACCGAACTTAGGAAAAGAATGTCATACTTGATTTTGAAAAGGAAGGGTTGGTCATTCTAATACTACTGTATCGTGACTTTTATAAAAGTAATGGATCTCTTTAAACGAACTTAACGATGTAGTAATTGGGGTTAAAACCCGACTTTGGCATAAAATGAAAGTACTTTGAGTTGTTGTGAAACTTGCCTATGCTTGTTGTTGTGAAACTCGCCTATGCTTATTGTCAGAAACTTGCCTATGCTTGTGATTTATAGCCTTGTCGCGCAAGTGTGGTATTTCGTTACCGCTGCCTCGATGCAGGCCTGGCCGACTTGTCGAGAACTTACTCGACGGCCGGGCGTGACGGAGAATTCCACCGCATGTTTCCATTTTGATTATCGCCTGCTGACGATGTCACACGGACATGTCTACACCGAGGTAGAATTCCGGCACGCGTTACGCGGCCGTTGATTACCCGATATATTGTTATCGTGGTTACATGGATATGTCTACACCGAGGTAGAATTCCGGGCACGCGTTACGCCAGGTCGATCACCCAAAGATATTATCGTTGACGCCATACGGACGCGTTCACACCGAGGTAGAATTCGGCACGTGGCCGGGCATTGGTATTATTGTTGCATCATGGACATGTCTACACCGATGCAGACCGGCACGCGCCATGACGCGAACATGATTGATGTGGGCGTGAGACCCATAGTTATATTTGAGTGACGACTTGAGGCGCGAGTCCTCGATCGATATGATCGCTTATGTCAGGAATCAGAGTTTCGTTATCATACATGTCTCCCCGCTTTATATAGACTAGTATGATTTCATTACAAGATTTTACGCCACATACTGTACTGCCAGATCGACCTCCTTCGGCCGCGTCATGCCGCAGTAGAGGTACATCGGCCGTGGATCCTCGCCTAGGATCTCGGGCCTGCTGGGAAGCCCGCTTTCTCGAGGCTTATCTTTTGCATGCTTCTCGAGTCGCAGGTTCTTGTACATTCGTGGTATGGCCCCGTCCCGCCATAGTTGTTGTAAATCTTAGAGGTGTAGTAATCGCAAGCGTGGTTTGTAAAAAAGGATTTAAACTGTTCGTTTTGAAAGAGTTGTATTATTTATGTTATTGGAAGGTAACCGTTGGGTTGGCCTGTTTTATGTTCATATATCTTGTTTCTTGTTTAAAGTTTTATTTTCCGCTGGTTTTCTCTAATGATTGTATCACTAGGGTGCCCGGGATAAGGCACCAGTAACGGGCCCCGGAACGGGTCGTTACAAATCCAAATGGGAGCATACCCGTGCGCTACGCATCGTGTCAGTATGTCCAAAGGGAACAAATAAGACAACATTCCAAATGGAAGCATACCCGTGCGCTACGCATCGTGTCAGCATGTCCAAGGGGAAACAATAAGACAAAGATTCCAAATGGAAGCATACCCGCAGCGCCACGATCGTCAAGATGTCCAAAGGAAACAATAAGACAAAGATTCCAAATGGAAGCATACCCACGCGCCACGATCGTGTCAAGATGTCCAAAGGGAAACAATAAGACAACAAAGCGGTAATCAAAGTGGAAGATACCCGCAGCGCCACGATCGTGGTCGATGTCCAAAGCGATTAACAAAGTAACACTATCAACAGAACGCATCTGGAATTTATCCACACCGCCGGCCACGCCCAAGTAAGTTCTCAACAAGTCATCCGACCCTCCATCGAGACGCCAGAGTATAGAAACACAATTTTTGCACAACAAAGGCTATCACAACAAGATAGGCAAGTTTCACAACAACAAGCATAGTAAGTTTATACACAACTCAAGTACTTCCATTTTATGCCCAAGTTCGTTTTTTAACCCTAAAGTACTACGTACGTTAAATTCCTTTTAAAGAGATTTATTCCTTTTATAAAAGTCACCCGATACCCGTAGTATAAAAATAGAGTGACTTATATCTTTTAAGTAAACCAAAACAACTTCCATACTTTCTTTTTTAAAGTCAAGTTACCACGTTAAAACCAATGATAAAACCTTTCTTTGTTTTCATAAGGTCGTTATAACCAACTTCCCATGAGTCATTTATAACACCTTATGCTTTAAACCATTTTAAGACAACACAATGCCTTTCTTTTCCTAAGGTTCCAGCTTGCCTAATTTTTAATTACGCAAGTCTCTTTTGAAAAGTTTCATAGTTCAATGTCTTAATCTCTTTTAAAACAATCGAGTAACATATGCCATAAAGTAGGTTATTCTTTGCTCATAATCAATCTTATTAAGCAGCCATGATCTAGAAAATGTAATATCATTTTGTCTCATCTTAGCTTCATGCAGATTGAGGTTTCTACCGGTTTTAATAATACTTAATTATACAATACATTTTCCTTTATTAACGCCGCAGTTGGTTTGTCGATACACATTCTCGATTTCCAAATCAAGAAACATTATTCCTTCCAAAACCAAGTACTCATTACTCACGAACGAGGTTTCACACAAACATCCATTTTAAGTCAAGTCTCTATTCTTTAAGAATAAGTCCATTAAACCATTCTTTTATCTCTTAAGGCTACACCTAACTTCTCATAAAGTCGTATAACTCTTATGTTTTCAAACCAAGTACACACTTCTTTCAAAAAGGTTTCTTAATCTTTTAGAATATTCCAAGGTTCTTTTACATCCACTGTTATAAGTCAAATCGCTTATCTTTTAAAAATCACAAGGCTTTTTCTTATCTACATAAAGTCATATAACCCACTTCCCATAAAGCCGTTATAACCCTTTATGTTTTAAACCAATCAAATACATTTAACACATGACGCCTACCGTACTACATAGTTATACACATATCATGCTAGAAAGATAGAAGAGGTTCACATACCTCGCGACGAGTATCGACTAATAGCAAAACGCCCAAGTACTCTCAAACCGTCCGCTACACTCTACCAATCGATCACCCACACGTAGTACTACAACCTATAGAGGCCACAAAGCGCCTATTAATATCTTTAGATCTCAATGTAGAATATTCTACGTAAAATTCGCAAGATTTTCCCGCAATAACAGAAATCTCCTCTCTATCGAGGCCGCTACTAAGCCAACCAGTGGGGTTAACACGCCTAACCGGACGCTGCATAATTCTACTCACAAGAATACTACACATGTTCACCGTAATACAAATTCTATATAATTACAGCTCATTCACTTCTTAAAATTCAGCTTAAGTCGCAAGACATCGCCGTAAGTATTATTCAGCTTAAGTCAAAAGACATTGCCGTAAGTATTATTCAGCTTAAGTCAAAAGACATTGCCGCACAATTATAATGTTCTGACTATATATAGTATACATCAACTATATATTCCTACAACATGTAATTTCCAATTACAAATGTATGTCAAGAGTGTTTACCTCGATAAGCCCAAAATTATCCGAGTTTATATGTCGATCCCGAGCAAAGTTTAGCTCCTACTCCGGCGCCTAACCCGCCTCCAACCAACCCTTAGAAGTTCTAACCAACTTCTACTTATAACTTCAACTACTGTGAAGATTTACTTAGTGGTTTCGCTTGAGACCGAGGGAAGTATAATGGTATTTTCTGGCTTGTATAAGTGTAACCTGGAATACTACAAGGTATTTGGGCCAAGGTATTTGGACATAACAACAATACTAGAGAGTATTTCTATACCACAACAAGGGGTATTTATATAGACAACTAGGCAGTGGTGTACTCCCACTGCCAAGCCTCAACAGCGAGTGGGTAGGTTTCACAAGGGCCTTCAAGAGGGGAGGGTGTGGTGGACGAGATCACAAGAGGGAGAGGAGGGTTTGAGACTTAGAAAGATTGCTCAATTTTTGGACGAAGAATGTCTTCAACTAGAGGGTATTTATAGTCAAGTGAAAGCCAACCAATGGCCAAGACGAAGACAATGCGGTGCAAGTGTAGGGCTAGATTTCAACCATGTGGACCTTATCCATCTACCACACCAACTTGCACAAATATCCTACCTAACCCAAGGCACAAAAACGTGTTTGCTTGCCTTTGCCGCCCACTTCTCACGGCCAACGCGAGGGTGACACATGTCACCCTCCCGCTGGTCCAAAATGTTTCGCCTCTCTAAAAATCCGCAAAAATTATAAATGTCATAGCCGGAATTTTCCTTCGAAAGTGTGGAAACGCTTCATTTAAAAACGACTCCTTTTGGTAGCTATGCACAAATTCAACCTATGCCTACTTTAAGGCTCAAATTGTATACGACGCCCTCACGTATATACTCCGAAAATACTGGTATAACAATATTTTAAGTTAAGAAACTTGATTTCTAAAGAAAAGAGACTTGATATTTTAAGTTAAGAAACTTGATTTCTTAAAGAAAAGAGACTTGATATTCTAAGTTAAGAAACTTGATTTCTTAATGGAAAGAGACTTGATATTCTAAGTTAAGAAACTTGATTTCTTAAAGTTAAGAGACTTGAAGTATTTTGAAAGCTATGTAACTTGGATTTGAAAGTATATAAAAGGAATGAATTTGTCTACATATAAAAGTTATAACGCTTTATGGGAAGTTGGTTATAACAACTTTACTAAGGTTAAAAGAATGGTTTTTCTCTAGTAATGCAAACAAAGAGATGACTTGAATAAAGAAGGGCAATTTGATTTAAAGGCATCAATTGCTTAAATATTTTTAAAGTGAAAGTCACTTGGTTTAGAAGTCTAAAAATGTATTTCCAAAAGTAATGTGGACTTGTTTGAAATGTAGATACGCATCGATACTACGTGTTAGTATCTTGGGGTTTTATATGAAAATGAGTCTTTGAAAATAATGGAGGTACATAATACTGGTTGAATTCTGATGTTTAATGACATGTTAGTGCCTTAAGTTTGAATAAAATGAGAATGCTTAATAATTAAGGCTAATAAGAAGTTAAGGGATTTCTTAACTTGCTAAGATATTTATGATGTTCAGAGTGCTTATGCATGTATGATAAGCCGTGGTGCTTATGTTATGTATGATAAGCCATGGTGCTTATGTTATGATGATAGCCACAGGTTAGTGATGTATTGTTTTATTACGGTCATTCCCGCTTGTTGCATTTTCATATTCGTGGATTTGCTCCCACGACGCGAGAAATACCTCACGCGAGTCCGTAGGGCTTATGCGGTGAAATAGTCCTACGCGAACGGACTACCCCATGCGGCGAGATTACCTCACGCGTATATACGACCTACGCGCGGATACGCCTATGCGAGAACTTACCGCACGCGTCTATACAACCTATGCGCGGATACATGTGGAGGAACTTACCTCACGCGGGTCCATACGCCTACGCGGTGAAATAGTCCCGTGAGTAGGATTGCCAACGATACTACGGGCGTGGCCCTAAGTTGATCATGCTTTATTTTTATGCAGATACCTTACGGGCAGACTTATGTGACTTTATCGCCCCGATTGGGTCGGGCAAAGATACCTTACGGGCGCATTTACGTGATTTTATCGCCCCGCATCGGGCCGGCAAGATACGCGCCCTCCATAAAGGCCGGATTATGTTATGAAAGATAATTAAGTTATATAGTTATGAACTTGATGATTTTTCCTAAGTATGTACGTAAGAATTTGACTATAACTCTATTGAAAAAATGGAAAAGATAACGATGCATTTATTAAGTTCATGAGTGGTAATGGCATGGTAGATCTCGTATTTACTTTTATACTTGCCCTCGCCATTCTTTTGTACAATTATGATCCGACATCGCATCTTATTTCCGCTCCATATTCGTACTGTATCGACTTCTTCGGGCCGCTCATGTCCGCAGTTTAGGTACACTGTGGATCCGCGAGCTTAGGATCCTGGTTCAGCATTTTGAGATGGCTCCAATGTTCCGGAGCTTGTCATTATAGCTAGGTATATTCAGGGGTACGGCGGGGCCTTGTCCCATCATAGTATTTGTCCAAATTCTTAGAGGTCTGTAGTCATATCTTGTGGATCATGTAAAGAAAAAAAGCGGATGTAATCGCTGGGTCAGATATGTATATATATGTCCAGGAGGTAGCCTTATCGCCAACTCGTTGTTTATGTCTTGTTGAATTAATTTATAAGTTTGATGTATGTTTCACTAATTATCTCTCGATGTATACTGTAGCGGTGCCCACGCAGGCACCACGCGCCCGGTCGTCGCGATAATAAGGATATCTCGTAATACTCGACTTGTCGCTACTTTGATTCAAAAGGTAACCGACGGTTCGTGCAAATAAAATAGCAGAATGTGTTGACAACCCATCATTAGATCACTTTGAAGTTGACTTATTCGCCTACCAATCTTCTGAATGTACGTGATACCATAAGCGGAGCATGGCATCAATCCGCCTCCCGTACAAGGTGTCAAGGCAATCGATTCCATAAGAGTGATATCCAGTCCAGAATGGCATTGATGCCGAAATATAGAACATTCTTGATCCTTCCTTTTACTAGTCTTCATCGAATCATAAACGGGTTGTCTCCTCCCGATGATCTTTTGTCAAGATCACTATATCTTATTCCCCGTATAGGCTGTTGTTAAGGAAAGACTCAAGGATCCCCGCAATCCTGTAATGAAGACAGCACTCGAACAACCAACAAGCCCTAGGGGGTATGCAGTGTGACATTTCTAATAAATAACAAGGTAAGCAAGAAAACTAGTACGAAAGTCGCCATGCTAGCGTTAGTAACGCACATCCGTTTTTATGGTTTAATTGATTTTTTTTAGCAGTCTTAAGGTTCTAAGTTCTGTGTCTGGAAAGAATTCCTATTGTGAGAAGGTTATAAGGGTATTTTATGCTAACTTGACACATGATGTTTGTGACACTACCTCAAAGAAATTTGGGAAAGTGTATCTATACAGCAAATTATACAACTTTACCCCTAAAATCATTAATTCCACTCTTGGAATAGTCATTAGTGATAGAACTCCTGAATCCACTCCCACTGTAGAGGAACTTAATTCAATGATCAAGTACCTAATGAATTTGATCACTACTTGGGCTCCTCGCATTCCGCTTTCAAAGCTCACCGCCTGCTTGCTACCTTGCACAAACTTGCTATATACAATCAAGTTACCCTCATCGAACGACCTGTAGTAACTCTTGATAAAGCAACATTACTCTATATGATTGGAAGGAACCAAAGAGTTGATTTAGGAACTCTAATATTCAATGTTACCAACCTGGCTGAACGACAATCCAACTCTGCCCTTCCATACCCCTCACAGATTTTTCAAATCTTGCTCAACCAATGCTTTAGAACTCCAAAAGGAGAAAAACTGAGTAAAGCCTTAGAAGTTTATTCAGCAAAGAGCAATTAGAAAAGCAGGACAGAGTCGTTGATCCGCCTCGGAAGAAAGAGGATCGACATCAAACATCGGGCGATGTTGCTAATATTGGTAACGCCCCTATATCCAAAGATCGCCAAACATATTGCAGAGTCGATAGACAAATCCAGAACTTTTGCGAGCCAAAACTACTACGGTGACGCATTTTCTTGACAAAAAGTGGAGAGTGATGTTGCCATCAAGATGTTGGCGTTGCCGCCACATCAAGATGTTCGCTAATGTTACCGAGGAGAGCAAACAGAAACGGGAGATTAAATTGTCGGACCTAGCAAGGCACGACGCAGGAGAGTGAGTTGACGATCGATCGCTAGTATCATGGAAATGAAGATGGTGATGGTGTCGAAAATTGATCACGAACGGATCGAGTGATGATTTGATGAATCGATGAATGCCGATAATCTTTGTTAATATGTTTTTGTTTGAATGTGGAAGATACAGACATTTGGATATTATTTTTTTGGTGTGTAATATTTAACGATGGGATATTTTTGGTTCGTGTCTGGCAAATATATATTTGTGATTAATTTCTAAACAGTTTGTATATGTTTGCCTAACATGGATTGTTATGCATGTTCACTGTAGACTAATTACACATCTGATGTAAGAAAGTCACGACGGACATAACATAACTCCTAACTAATCATAACATTGATACAACACTACTTGAGATTTTCATCGCAGTTAAGGGGAGCATATTCGATCCTACTGATTCTGGAATGTGTGGCTACACGGAATCGATCCTAGTCATTTTCGCATCGTATGGAGTTTTGTGAAGAAATGCAAAAAGGGGGAGATTGTTGATGTTTGATGGATGTTGTGACAACATCTGTAAATGCTCAGGACAACATTTTAGGATGTTGTCTGCGATGTTGTGACAACATTCCTGACAACATCTCTATAACAATTTTGCCTATTCTTCCGGTCAAAACAGGGCGTGTTACTGTGAGTAAAAATTACCTAGGAAAGCTTAAAATGTTGTTGTGTTTAAAACGTGGTAAAAGAAAATACCAAAGACTCGAGAAGAAGCACAGAAGACCAAGTCCAAGACGCCGAGATTTTTCAGAGAAAGAATCGTCCAAGCAGCTTGCCTTCTTTTACTCAATCTCCGCAACCAATCAGTGAGGATTTCAAGGGAAACTCTACACTATAAATAGAGGAGAGCTTACAGTATCGATATCAAGATTTGAGCGAGAAGAATTTCCAAGAGAGCTCTCGGATTATACCTTAGAAAACCGATCAACACAAATAGTCTAAAGTAGTATAACAACATCTAGTCCTACATTATAATTAAGTAACTTTATTCTAGATTGCTTATTGTTCAAGAATTGTAATAAAGATGTCAGATTTGTCTTTTTAGACTTTTTAAACTTTAGGCTAAGTCATCTCATGATTTCATTTTTTGTAATTTCTTTTCGCTTGTATTGCTCAATTTGTAAAAAGAAATTCTTTGTAATCAGATATAATTCAATTCTTTTGGTCATTGACCATCAAGGGATATATTAATCTATACCCTTAAAAATATAAATTTTGTGTCTCTTTACTTTTTCCGCTGCATTTACTCTACAAAGGTTTATACTGTTTTATCACAATGTTACCTCAGATGTTGACACAACATTGAAGACAATATCCAGTGATTGTTTTTGTTGTTCTAGCTTTTGCGATTTTAATCTTACACATTTTTACTTATCCGTAGCCCCGGGACCCAATTTGGCTTGAATAATTTGGTTGTTTAACTGGGCCGAGGAGCGAGAGTGGGCTCTCGATTTGGGCTTGAGAATCGGGCCGCTTAAATGATAATGAAAGAGTGTATGTAAGGTCCAAAAAATCATACGAGGGCTGGAAAGACGCAGTATGGTGGCAAACAGAATCGGGACTCATCGAAATAACGGACGAGAGATGAATTTTTTCTACTAGACATATCATAACACTTATTGCCCCAATGATTTTGCTGGTATCCCAAAATACACATGGAGTGGAACAGCCCAAGTTTGTTTATTATTGTGGAAGGAAAGAGAGGATAACATAAACACCAAAAATCCTCAAATTCAGGTGAGGAACCCGATGATAAAGAATTTGAGCTGGGAAAAGTTTGAAAGTAACTTGCTAGTGAGAATATTTAAGAGGTATGTGGCCTATGATGCCAAAATGATGGCGGTATGGACGAATGAGCAAGAAGTGTGCGACTTAAATTATTTATTGCTCGTATTTTTCATTCGAATTTCCCATTTTGAGGAGAAGTGTGAGGGAAAGAGAGACGAAATATCATACCATTTTTGTGACAAAAATCCTTAAATTGGTCATTTATGAATTTCCTCACATTGTCACATTAGAAGCACTTAATAGACTTCTACATGATGACATCCCAACCCTCTCAATGATCTCACCGTGATACTTCCCGTGATACTTCCTCTGGGATAAGAACAACTCACCTGCATGACGAGTGACAACAATCTCCAAAAAGTAACTCAAGGGCCCTAAGTCTTTCATAGCAAACTCAGAACTGAGGATTGTCATGACAGACTGGCGTAATGCATCAGAAAAGGCAGTCAAGATAATAGCATCCACATACAATAGTATATAAGCCAAGGAAGAACCACGATGATAAATGAACAATGAATTATCAGACCTGCTGTGAGAGAACCCAATAGTCGAAACTAGTTTGCAAACCTCTTATACCAATCCAGTTGAGACTTCTTCAGGTCATACAAGGACATCTTCAACAAATGCATACGATGAGGATATTCGAGATCCCTATACCCCAACGGATGATGATATAAATCATGCCTCGAGATCACCTTGTAAGAAAGCATTTTTCACATCTAACTGATGAATGGGCCATGCTTTCGAAAGAGCCAAGCTAAGCACAGTGCGAATGGTAGCCGACTTGACCACCGTGACTAAATGTCTCACCACAATCCACACCAACCCGCCGAGTCTTACCATCACCTACAAGATGAGCTTTATGATCGCAAAGAACCATCGTAGTTTTCCTTATGAGCAAAAATCTTTATAGACCAATAATATTAACACCCGCATGGATTTGGGCACCAACTCCCACGCCTTATTATCAATAAGAGCATTATATTCGCCGATCATAACAATTTTCTAATTCGGTCATTTAAAGCATACTAAGTTACGAGGTAGGGATTTAAGAATATTAGAATTTAAATTAAAATATCTTTTGGTTTAAAAATATCCCGCTGATTACGAGTGACCTGGCCTATGACTCGGGAGAATTGGGCGATTTTGGGAAATATCTGCACACATGACAGATCGACCAACAAGTGGGATCATGGACCAATACGCAATCGAGGAACTCGTGGATCGAACCGCGATTTGCAGCGGTCAGTAATCGCCCAAGTACTCGACACCGCCCCAATTACGGATCGACACATTCGGCCGAATAGGCGCCGCGACAGGATCGGGATAAGTTCGATAAATAAAGGATAATATATGGGAGAGACCGCCATCCAAAAAATTATACGAACTAGGTAATGGACTACCAATTTTGCAAACGGAAATTAGACTCATAAAAATAACATGCGACTAATGATGATTTTATTAGATGATAAATCAAAACATTTGTAATAATGATGATTAGACAGATATTCCAAAAACACACAAGGTGTAGAATGTCAAGGATGGAAACAACTGATAGAATAAGCACCCAAAGACCCTAAGATGCGAATACGAATGAAGTCTTATTATATAAAATTTGAAGAGGGATGAATATGTCAAACCTTTGATAGAAAAAATGTTAAGATAGTAGTCATTTGTAGAACATGATGCCAAAACGGCGTGGTACTAAGCATGAATCAATAATGTTCGACAATGTTATTAATGGTACTAATTTTGCGCTTGGTTTTCCATTTTGCAAGACGATGAGGACAAGAAAACAAAAATTGATCCCATTACGAGTACAAACTCCTAAAATCTCATTATCATATTTTTTGCCATTATCACATTGAATATTTTTAATCTCCCTTTCGAATTGGGTTCTAATGAATGCTTTAAAATGTAAGAAAGTGGAAAAAACTTGAGATTTTTCGCTATCGGAAAGGTCCATAAAAATTACAGTAATCATTCAGAAATAGAACATAATACCGATACCCCAAAGAATTGTTGACATGAGATGTCCATAAATCACTATGAATAATATCAAATGACATTAAAGTATGAGAATTAGAGTCTACCAACGACAATCTAACACTTTTTTCTAAAGAACAAGATTGACAATTCGAGTACTACGCTGATCCTTACAAGAAATAAAATTATTTTTATCTAATGAAGACAAAATAGATGACCCTTGATGACCTAAATGAGCGTGCTACAAGAAAGAATCAAGGCGGAAAACTTTGATGGCAAGGTCGACTCGAGACCGGAATATGGCGTGATAGATGTAGATCTTCCCTATTATCACACCTTATTGAGGAATACCAGATTGAAATCCTTCACGAAAACAAACAGATCAAATTCAACAGAAATGGAATTATCGGTGAATTTTTGGACAGACACCAAATTTTAAATCAATTTGTGGGCATAAAGAATATTTTTCAATATAAGAGCTGGATGGGGCAAGACAAAGTTTTATGACTATAACCACGAATCGAATTGAATTACCATTACCAATAATTATTCTACGATGTTGCTCAAATTAGAATAAGACGAGAGAGTACCTTGATCGGATGTCACGCGTAGTCAAGGCTTGTCCATGTACCAATTTGGGTCCGGTGGAGTTAAGCCAAGTTGGGTGTTGCGACTGGCTCACCTTATGAGGATTCGACTCGCTATCGCAGTCTTGCAGGGGCCCTTCAGTATCTTACATTAACGAGACCAGATATTACGTATGTCGTATGGGCCCAAGAACACCTAGATTCTGCCCCGACCGTAGCTACTTGAACCATCGCCTGGCAAGGCATGGGCCGATAGGGTCACTGGAAGCCCATCGCCGCTGGCTAGATTCGGTGATGAATAAGGGTTGTTTGTCCATCGCCCATCGCCTGCAGCCCACACCAGCGGGCTGTGGTCGACTAGTGGTACGGTGGCTCATTGTTGGATCGACGGCCCCATCGCCGATTTTGCCACCGCCGCCACTTTCTGAACCACCGCTTACTCACGGCTTTTCCATTATTTTTCGAGTATTCGCCGCCACCGTGAGCACGATTTTGACCTGAATTATCAACAAAACCCGAAGAATTTGTGGAGAATGTCATCATGACTACGGGACTAGTACGATTAGCTTCCTTTTTTTCCAAGCCGGCTTCATCGAGCGTAAGCATGTAACAACTCGATAAAATCGGCAAGAGGACCGCCTGACGTTAGGTTGTGCCAACACTACTATAGGCCTCGTGATAGCCTACAACCATTTGAGAACTAAACGATTATTCAAATCAAGCGTACAACATTGCGGAGTCGGGTCCGCCAATTCCTTCAATATTTTGTAATAAGTCAAACGTTAGGGAAATCTTCCATGTAGACGCTTCTGAGAATTACTTCTCAAGAGTAATAACTTAGAATTTTGATTATCTTGGAATATTTCACGTAGTTCATCCTAAGTCGCTTTGCAGAATGGGCAGCTCAATAATCGCCCGCAAAAGGTCAGAGAAATAGCGAGTAAATCCACCGAGAATAGTAGCATCAAAGGTTGTCCATTAGATCATCTCGAAGCTCAGTGTCACACCGACTGCCCGGATCGTGCCTTACCCGCACCCTAGTGATACAACATCAGAGAAAACCATGAAAATAAAACACGAGTCATAAACAAGAGATATAATAATAAACAAAGCAACCAAAACGGTTGCCTTCAGATATACATAAAACTCGAATAGCTTAATCTTTACAACCCCGCCACAACAAGATTACATGCACTTAAGATTTACATCCACTATGACGGACAGGCCCCGCCGCATACCTCGAATGTACAAGAACCTACAACTCAGGAAACACATACCAAAAGATAAGCCTCCGAGAAACGGAGCTTCCTAATACGCTGAATCGTGATCCTATGAGCGAGATCCACGCATCGACGACTCTACTCATGCAGATTGAACGCAGCTCGGGCGAGGTCAAGATAACAGTACCAAGTATGTGAAATCAGAATATCAGAATGAAATCATACTAGTCTATATAAAGCAGAGACATGTATGATAACCAAACTACAGCTTCACAACATAAAAGCAACATGTCCAAGTGGACTCACGCCTCAAGTCATCACTCAAATATAACTTGGGTCTCACGCCCACAACATCAATCATGTTCGCATCACGGTCGATGCCCCTGACTGCAGACGGCAGATACGTCCATGATGCAACAATAATACCAATGCCTCACGGCCACATGCCCCGACTCGTGACGGCAGACACGCCCATGTGACATCAATAATAATATATCGTGATCAACCCGTCGCACGCCACACGCCCTGATTTACCTCTGCAGACATGTCCATGTAACCACAATAACAATATATCTGTAATCAACCCGCCGCATGGCCACATGCCCCTAATTTACCTCTGCAGACACGCCCATGTGACATCAACAACAAGACAAGAATCAAAATGGAAACATACCCGTGGAATTCTCCACACCGCCAAAGACGCCCAAGTAAGCTTCAACAAGTCAACCGGCCTCATCGAGAGACGCCAGAATACGTAAATACAACACTTGTACAACAAAGGCTATCATCACAAGCATAGGCAAGTTTCACACAACTCAAAGTACTTTCCCATAAGTCACACACACCCGTAGTATAAAAATAGAGTGACTATCTTTTTAAGTAAACCAAAATACTTCCTTTGCAAAAATCAAGTAACCACATTATTTCCAAACGCTCAAGTTTGCTCTAATTTCAAGTGCTCAAGTTTCATTTTAGAAAGGTTTTATAACTCATAGTCTTAATCCCTTTTAAAACAATCGAGTAAATATATGTCATACATGCTAGTAGTTTATTCTTGTTTATAACATCTTATTACAAAGCAATCATGATCTAGAAAATGCAATATCATTTTGTCTCATCTTAGCTTCTACGCAGATTGAGGTTTCTACCGGTTTTAATACAATACATCATTATTCAATACATTTTCCTTTTTTTAACGCCGCAGTTGGTCCTGTCGATACACATTCTGATTTCCAAATCAAGAAACATTATCCCTTTAAAACCAAGTACTCATTACTCACGAATGAGGTTTCACACAAACATCCACATTAAAAACAAATAAGTTAAGTCTCTTATCTTATTAGATCAAGTCTCTTAACTTCTAACATCAAGAAACCATTTTCTTACCTACATAAAGTTGTTATAACTAACTTTCCATAAAGCCGTTATAACACTTTATGTTTAAACCAAACAAATACACTTAGCACCGTGACGCCCACCGCACTACATAGTTACACACATATCATGCTAGAACAGATAGGAAGAGGTTCACATACCTCGCGACGAGTATCGCATAATAAGCAAAATGCTCCAAGTACTACAACCTTGCTAGCCCTTTCCACTCCTCAAGTAGAATACGCTACTTTAGTACTTTCACCTAAAAGGTCACAAACTTCTATTAACTTCAAAACACAAGGTTCCATTTCTACGTAAAATTCTAAGAAGATTTCCCCGCAATAAACAGAATCTCCTCTCTATCGAGGCCACTACCAAGCCAACCAGTGGGGTTTACACGTTTAACCGGACGTGTACCAATCTACTACACAACAATGCTACACAAGTCTACTGTGAATACATCCATGTAAATACAAGTCGCTTCTTTTCTTTAAATTGTGCTTAAGTCAAAAGACATTGCCGCATAATAACGTTTCAAGACTATATATAGTATACTTCAACTATATATTCCTACAACATGTAATTCCAATTACAACAAGTGGACAAGAATATTTACCTCGACAAGCCCAAAATTATCCAAGTTATAATGTCGATCCCGAGCAAGGTTTAGCCCTACCGCGGCGCCCAATCCGCTCCAAACAACCCTGTAGTTCTAACTAACTTCTACTCAAATACTTCAACCAACTACAAGATTTCTTTAGGGTTTTGGCTGAGACTAAAAGGACAAAAGGTAGTATTTTCTGCCTACGATAGAGGTAACTTGGAATACAACAAGGTAAAGGCTAAGGTATTTTGGCATTATAACAATACTGAGAGTATTTCACCAAGAGCGGTGTATTATACTAAACAACTAGGCTGTGGTACCCCACTACTAGCACCACAAAGCTGAGGGGAGGCTCTCGCCACAAGGCCACCTGGCTGGGAGGGAAGGCTTAGGACGAGAACACACTCAAAGGGAGGGAGAGGACTCAAGACTTGGAAGATTTTAGGAACGGACGGTCTTCAAGCTTAGGTATTTATAAGAAAACCAAAGGCCAACCAACGGCCAAGATCAAGCCATGTGCAAGGCAAGTGTAAGGCCAAGATCAAGCCAAGTGCACCCTAGTCCCTACTCCTTAAAACCCTCACAAATATCTACACAAATATCTACCATCAACTTGCCCTTCAATCGCCTGTCACGCCCACTGGTTTATCGCTGGCGGTGACACACGCCACCCTCCCGCTGGTCCAAAATGTTTCGCCTCTCGGAAAAATCCGCAAAATAAGAAAAGACATAGCCGAATTTTCCTCGCAAGTTATGTAAAACGCTTCACAAAAACGACTTAACCGTGTCAGGCACAAATGTCATTCCTAAGTTACCATCTCAGCGGGTGACACGTGTCACCCTCCTATTGCCCTCATAAAACGCCTTCCTAAAAAAATATCCACAATGGCCAAAATCTCGAAACAAAGTGGGCCCCACAAAACTGAAATTTTTCCCTGGGCCCCACGTGACTATTTCCAAAATAAAATTCCATAATTCTAATATAATCTAAGAAGCCCAAATTCCAAACTGGGAACCCAATTCCTTCAACGAACATTTTTCCTTACAAAACCGGAAACTTTTTCCGGAAGAATCACCTCTTCTTCCTTTCCAATTTTTCTCCGCCTCGCACGCACGCCCTCGCATACATACCCCGAGAATACGGGTATAACATTCTCCTCTCTTAGAAACATTCGTCCCAATGTTCCTTCTCAAGTGGAATATCGATGAAGTTCCTCTAACAGTTGTCAACGCCACACTGCCACGAAATAACACACATTCTCTTCCTTCCTTACTGGCCGTGCCCTTCTCTAACACTTGAACTCTCCCAAAGACGTACCATACTACCATTACTCCGCTCCTAAAAATCTCCGAGTCACTACTCCAAACTTGGTCATCTTACTAACCTCAACTTCCTTAAGGCCATTCCCGCCTTTACGAATCCGCTCGTCGAACGCCCCACGAACTCATACGATGATCATACAAACTTGGGCCTAGCATCCTCGTGGACTTACCACCTGGCGGACCACCTTAACTTACCCTACCTTAAACTGGCTACGGGTTGACCCAGATCACGCCCTCAACCCGACCCACAATCGCCACACGCCTTGTTCCCCGACACTAACAATCCTCGCTAAATCACATCACGAAGCTACCACTTCCATCTCACATTACCCATGGATCGATCACTCACATAAAACCCACGAATACTACGCACTCGATAAAGGTCAAACATAAACGAATCTTTTACTCAAGACGACCTTACTCTCTAAGGTCTCAATCGCGATACTAGGGTTCACACTTACCATGCCCCCATACTTATCCTCCCAACTAAGCATGTTTTCTAACTCACAATTAACACAACGCCATTCGTGACATAGTACATAATAACGAGACCATCATAACAAGCATACCAAAACTCTGCAGGTTAAGGATATACCAAGCTACCACTCCACTCTAATCATAAAGTTCGCCGCAGGCGCATAACCGTAGGCGCGCTTAACCAACCATCGATCCAGAGGTCGAGTCGTAACATCCGCTATACCTTTCGCCTGATAAGCCTCGCAAAATGGCCCCGCTGGCCGCAAAAATAACAAGCTCCTCGCACCACGACACTTCCCGAACGCGGCTCACTACATCGACTACACCGAGGTAGGGTGACCAGACCGCCAACACCCTTACTTCTCGAAACTCGAACCTCGAGCCCGACCGCTTCCCGAATACTCGACGCTCAAGGGTCAGCGAGGACCACTATGCAATCGGGCGAGGTACAAAAATAGTATGCCGAGGCGGTCCGCCTCGAAGTCACCAGCGACCTCGTTGTTCGCCTCTTCGCCGATTCGTCATTCCGCCGCCTCCGTGCTCTCACATCCAGCATGACGAGTTCGCACGCGGCAATGTCCACGCCCGGAAGAGTTACCTCAACATGCTCTCGACATGTAATCATCGAGCCTCAGAATATACTTCCGGCACTCGATCTCTCCATACTAGCTACCAACGCTGGGACGTGACGCCAATGAGTCGAACTCCACATTGTACTTCGAACCGCACGCTCGCTCCGTTTGGCATCAAAATCATTACCGCGTGCCTCCTCATCCGCGAGGCAAGGCGCGGAGAAAGCCTAAAAACTCATCCTGCATCGCTGGAGGTGCATGCTCTCCCGAAAGCTCCCATGAATCAAACCAATCGATCGCGATCACGCACCGATGCGAACCAAAGGTCACAGACGGCCTCAAGCCTCGATCACCCGTGACGATTCACAGAATCGCCGGACGAACTCGCGATCATCCTCGTGCCTCGACCCATAAAACTCGCGGGCTAACTCAAAGTCCCGTAGCCTCAAACTATCTCGCCGGGCGAATCCATCAAAGTGCTATCGAACTGAATCGCCGTGATCCACTTATCCTCATATCTGCCACGACTGCCAAGAATCGGGCTATCTCTTGTAACCCATCTCCTTGCCCTGCATCGGGCTGGAGGCCTGTGTATCATGGGTCTCAAGCACATTGCCGCGCTCTAACCTTCGCTGGGTCAAGGCGCTACAAAAACCCGCTGTCAAGCACAACCTCGTGTACTGCCTCGTTCGCGCTGCATCCTCCTCAGATCTCACTAGCCGTTCTCGGGCCGCTTTGCCCTTCGTGGCTCGCTGCTCAAGCGGAGGCATAATCGGTAAAACGAGATACGCTGAGGGTCCAACTTACAACACACTCTAAGGCACGATCTCGTAATGAGAAGAATGGAAACTAATCCTAAATGTCTCGCAGCCTCCGACATAGACGGGTGCACAACACATCGATAATCAAGACTCTACTAGACACGGTCTGCAGACACTTTCCGAGGATTAATCGCTCGATACCACTTTGTCACACTCCCGACTGGGCCTGCGGATCGTGCCTTACCTCGCACCCTAGTGATACAACATCGCAGAAAACCAAAGGAAAATAAAACACGAGTCATGAAAAAGAGATATAATAATAAACAAAGCAACCAAAACGGTTGCTTTTCAAGATATATGTTATACCCTCGTAGTTCCGTGGTATATATGTGAGGATGTACGCGTAGATTACGGCGTAAATTTTGGAAAGAAAGAAAGATGTGATTTTTTCGACGAAAAGTTTCCGCTTTTGTGGAAGAAAAAGGTTCGAACGGGAATTGATTCCCGATTTGGTATTCTGACTTCTTAGAATATTTGAGAATTATGGAATTTTATTTCGAATGGTCACGCGCCCACGGTGAAATTTACGGCTTTATGGCCCGCTAGTTTTTGAGATTTTGGCCATTATGGATATTTTCGGGAGATGAAATATTTTGGATTTAGCAGAGGCGCACACGTGTCACCCTCTAGGTGGCCCTGGCCGAAATTAGCTAGATGTTGCAAGACAAGCCGCCAAGTCTGCAAGATATTTTCAGTGGACAAGCTGGCTCAGGGTCCCACCCACACTTGTCCCCAATCTCAACCACACACTTGCCTTCATCCTATCCCTTGGTTGTCCTATATACGCACCCTTAGTTGATGAAATCTTCCACACTTAGACATTTGAAGACTTGAAAACCCTCCTTCTCCTCGACTCTGTAGCTCTCGCTTTGCCCCCATTTCTTGAGCAAAATTTGTCCAACAATTCTTAAACTCTCAAGTGTTCTTCCCAAGGTGTTAGGAAGATTGTACCAAGAGTTGGAAAAGATTTCACACCCTAGCCTTGAACGGATGCCTTGGCCGAAAGTTGCCATCTTGAAACCCTGTTGTTCTTCACTTGAGTCAATCTCAAGCAGAAGCTGGTTGTGAGCTTCTACGGGTTGCTTGCAGCGATTGGAACGAAAGATTGGAGCTAAGACTTGCTTGGAGCGACTTTAAGAACTTGGATATTTTTGGGCTATTTGAGGTAGCCGAACTTAAACCTCTTTGTGAATCGTCATATACATATATTATAAGATATTACGGATTATATAATATACGGAGTAAGTTTCAAAGAGTTGGATCTTGTTAACTTGTTAAAAGAAAGGATTGGCCGCTGCCATTAAAAATGGTAAAAACGATTCACTTGCTGAAGCTAATAACAAAGTAACTATAACTTATATTAAGAATGGAAATATGTTGATGACTAATTAACGAGTAAATCGATAAGTAAATGGACAAAGTCGCCAAGGACCCCAAATCTTAAGGACTGGGATTTACTTTGGACCGTATTTACTTTGGACCGTATTTACTTTGGATCAGATTTACATCGACTATATTTACATTTCAAGTATGGGAAGATTTTTCAATCGCTCCGCTTCAGCGTGATCCCTTTTTAATTATTGTATTACATGCATGGCGTGATAGTAAACCGCGCACGGCCGTCAGAATCCCCTTCTTTACTTATTGTTGTTATGAGGCGTGATAGTAAACCTACCGTCGGTAATCCCCTTCTTTATGCCGTTTAATTATTACGCCTTATATATATATATGGTATATATATTACGTTATTCGCCTTGCAAAAGATGGAAAATGAGTATAAACGGCAAAGTACAAATTTCCGTGAGATTTTGAGGGCTTTTTATCGTATAAGTCTTCAATGATGTTAAAGGTTTGATAGAGTACTATGACCATTTTAGGAGCGAGTACTACGCGGGCGCGATCTACTTGGCTTGGCCGAGTAGCCGACTGTCATGTACTCGAGCGCTTTGCTTATCGTCGATAAATCGTCACGAGGTATGCGAACCTCTTCCTATCTTTTCTAGCATGATTGTTGTGGAACTATGTAGTACCGTGACGACATTTGCTAAGGATTTAGTTGGTTTAAAACATGTGGTGTTATAATAGCTTTACGGGAAGTTAGTTATAACGACCTTACGTAAGTTGGAAAATGGTTTATCAATGTTAAGTTAAGAGATTCTGATCTTATAAGATAAGAGACTTAACTTATTTGTTTTAACGTGACGTTTGTGTGAAACCTCATTCGTGAGTAATGAGTACTTGGTTTTTAAAGGATAATGTTTTACCGATTTCTAAATCGGCGGTATCGGCTGCATCATCAGCAATACACAAAGGAAAATGATGAATAATGACGGTCATTAAAACCAAGAGTAAACCTCCATCCGCATAAGCTAAGAGACAAAATGATATTACATTTTCTAGATCATGGCCGTTGTAATAAGATCGTTATAAACAAGAACAAACTACTCACATATATGACATATGTTACTCAATTGTTTTAAAAGAGATTAAGACTATGAGTTATGAAACCTTTCTAAAATGTTGACTGAGCATTTGAAAACGGTGTTTCGAGTAATCAAACTAGGCAAACCGGAACTTAGGAAAAGAATGTCATACTTGATTTTGAAAAGGAAACGCGGTTGGTCATTCTAATACTACGGTATCGTGACTTTATAAAGTAATGGATCTCTTTAAAAGTTAACTTAACGACGTAGTACTGGGGTTAAAAACCCGATTTTGGCATAAAACGAAAGTGATTGAAGTCTGCGGAACTCGTTCATGCTTGTCGTCGAATTTGTCAGCTTGTTGCTAAACTCGCTTACGCCATATCAAGGTGGAAACTTGCCTATGCCAGGATTTACAGCCTTACGCAAGTCATAGAAACTCGCCATGCTTGGCGGTTTGAAACTTGCCGCAGCCGGTGATGATAGCCCGGTTGCGCAAGCTGGTATTGCGCTGCAGGCATCGTTACCGCCTCGACAGCGGATGTATGCCTTCGACAGAGGCCGCCGACTTGTCGAGGAACTTACTCGACGGCCGGCATAGTCATTAAGCAAGCGCGTATTTCACACATCGCTTCTCGATGGTGGTACGGTCAATTTGTTGAGAACCATTGACGGTACGTGGAGAATTCACGTATGTTTCCATTTTTGATTATTGTCTTGTCATTACGTCACACGACGGTCTACACCGAGGTAGAATCCGCATGCGTTGCTGCCGGGTTGATTACCCGATATATTGTTATTATGGTTGGCACGGATACGTCTACACCGAGGTAGAATCGGGGCACGTGGCTACGCGCAGGTCGATCACCCAAAGATATTATTGACGCCACGGACGGTTCACACCGAGGTAGAATTCCGGCACGTGGCCGGGCATTGGTATTATTGTTGCATCACGGACATGTCTACACCGACGCAGACTCCGGTACGCGCGATGCTAATATGATTGACGCTGGCGTGAGACCCATAGTTATATTCTGAGCGGATTGACCGCGCTGAGCGTGAGTCGGCAATCGATACGTTATACCCCGTATTTCCTAGAAATGTACGTATGACGCACGTAAGATTTGAAACTTGTAACTATATTTCGGCCATTTAATTAATTTTGTTCACCAACCACCTGCTTTGAAGTCGCTTTTTCGATCACAACGCTTTCGCAAATTCTCGTAGGGGAATTCTCCGCCATTAGTCATTTTTAATTTTTGGCGGATTTTTCCGAGAGACGGAACATTTTGGACTCAACGAGGATACATGGTCACCTCAGACAAGCAAGGCAGGCAAGAACCTCTTACTTAAACGGACCACTTTACGGCCCTTGGAATCAGGCCTTGTTTCAGGCCTTGGTTTCGCTGGGTGTTTCGTGCTTAGTAATAGGTTGTGCGTTACATGGCTCTGATCTTCGCCTTACACCCGCCTTTGCACACGGCTTCTGATCTCGCCATCGGTCAAGCCTTTGGTTTTGCTATAAATACCCCTAAGCTTCACAAGACTTCATCCATTCCGTAAAAATCACCAAGTCTCGAAGCCTGTGCTCCTCCCTTTCTTGTGCTCTAGCCGCTGAGCTACCCTCCCCTTTTCGTGAGGCTCCAGCCGCCGCGAGAGGTACTTTCCCCTCCTAAGTACTTTTCTCCTCTACTGGCAGCACACCCCTACCTGGGTGTTCTGAGGCACCCTTCAGTGGTGTAGAAATACTCTCAAAAGTATTGTTATTATGCCCAAATTTCCTTTAGCCAATACCTTGTAGTATTCTAAGGTTATAATTTTTACAAAAAGCCCAGATATACTATTATACTCTGGCCAATAACACAAACCAAACCCTAGAAATTTCCATAGTCCGCTGGAAATGCCGCAGTATCGGTTAGGAACTTAAGCGGTGGTTTGTGAGCCGGGTCGAGCGCCATTTAGTCGAGCTAAACGATCGTCTACAGATCGACTTTAAGCTAGGATAATTCATGGCTTATCGAGGTAATTATCTGGTTCTCTATCAGAATTTGGAAATTATACGTATCGCTTGGAATATATAGTCAAGCGTATACTATATAATGTAATCGAATATAGCTTATATCTTCCGCAATGTTCCTTTGACTTAAGCTCGAATTGTAAAAGAAGAGTACCGAATCAGAATACATAGTGTCAGATACAAAGTTAGACTCGTGGGTAGCAATACCGGAGCAGTAATCGGTGCACTGCCAGTGTTGGGATGTGATAACTCCCCGGTTGGCTTCGCAGCCGCGGCGCGTATGGAGCATTTTACGCTGGCTGCGATGAGCACGACAATTTCTGCAGCATCGTTCTACGCATAAGATCTATACTACATAAGTCACTGCGGGCCTTACAGTCAAGATTCTACGCGCGGGCGCCGATCTACTTGGCTTAGGAGTAGCTTCTGCCAGCTTCGAGGTGTACTTCGGGAAGCGCTTTGCTATTTAGTCGATAATCGTCAGCGAGGTATGCTTTAACCTCTTCCTATCTCTTCTAGCATTTATACGTAGTGGAACTATGTAGTACTTCAGAGACTGCAGATTTAATGTGCGTATAAAATGTGATGATTGGTTAAGAACATAAAAGTTGCCGTTATAACGACTTTATGGCTAAGCTTCGTTATAATAAATTTTATGTTGGTAAGAAAATACAATGCCGGTTTTTAAAAAGGTACCGATTTGAACTATAATCGCTTGTCATATGTGTTAATAAAAAAACTTCTGAAGTATTTCAAGAGATTTTTGAATCATTTGAAAGGTTAAGCATTACTTGGTTTTTGAAAAACTTAAGAGTTATACTAGCTTTACGGAAGTTAGGTATACCTACTTACATCGCTTGCATCGATTTCCCTAAAATCGAATGGTATCGATGAAACCCTCGCAGCAATAAGCTATTAGCAAGGAAATGCTTGGATTATTAGCAAACCAAAGTAGAAACTTCCATCCTGCATGACAAGCCAAGACTGCAGACAAAATGATATTTCCTAGATCATGGTCACTGGGAATAAGGCATTTGTTATAAACAAGAATATCCTACTCTGCTATAAGTAAGACTTTATGTTTTTCTGATAGTTTTAAGGAGAATTATATTCTCAAACTAATAAGATCATTTAACTACTTAAACCTTTCTAAACGAGAACTTGAAATTACTGAAATTAGGCAAAACTTTGATCATCGGAAAAGAATGTTGCTACTTGATTTGCTACAAAGTTATAAGTAATTGATTTTATTTTTAAAAGGATAGTCACTTCCATTTTATACTACTGTATTGTGTGACATCGTGAAAGTAACGTGTATCTTTTGTGAAAGAGTTAATGTATTTAAGTACTTGGGGGATAAAAACCCGATCTTGTTAAATCATATAGTAGGCGTTGCAACCCCGCAGGAACAATCTTGATCGTATTGGTTCGTGATAGCCTTGGTAATACTTTCTAATTGCTTTGATAAGTAAATCGTGTCGACGCTACGCCGCGTTAGCATTCCTTGTGATGCTCAGCAAGAAAGAGGTTATCTCGATCAGGGTATGGTATTAACTATCATCGGGCCGCATGATAAGATTGCGGCATTCATCTCGAGACGACCCGGCGTTAAGTCGCCTCCGCCGCGGGGTAGACTTCAAAGTGGTCGGATGGACCTATGATTCGAGAATACCTCGCGCAGTCCCGGCCGGCGCGAGCTGTACGGTGAGTTCCAAAAGTTAGTACGTTGGCCCTTACGGGTACGCACCATGCCGGCGGATCGCGTTCGTGATGCACGCTGTGGAAGAGCTACCGATGCTGTGGAATAATTCTACGCGCCGACGAGATTGGCCTACGCGAGTCGCGGAGTTCCGTGGTTGGGACAGACATCGACACAAAATGCGCGCGCTACTGATCACGTGATTCGCCTAGACAGATCTTATGATACAGCCTACGACTATTGCATCAGTGGGTTTTTAGAGTCGGCCATACCTTCAGATTACCCGTGATAGCTTTGACGCTTGCGTGGACCCGTGTTCATGTTGCTCAGCGCTGATATCATAGATCGCCCAGCCGCGGCGCATTCCACGCGATTACGCTGCGCGTACCGACCCATCGTTTCGAGCTGACGACTGGCGCGCGAACGACTCGACACGATCGGCTGGTTGTAAACCGTAGTTTGCTATCATGCACGCTCTCCCGCTTATAGCGATCGCTATGATCACTTTACGCGATGTATTTTCGTCATACTCACTGGCTAGATCGACTTTCCTGGCCGCGCTCACGCCAGCAGTCGAGGGGGTGACACCGCCATGATCCTCGCTCTGTGGTCACGTCAATGCTTACGAACGCTCTCCCGAGGCTTATCTCGCATAGTCCTGTCAGAAAGTGCCATATCTGTGGTACGGCGGCCCCGCTCCGCCATCACTGGCCGATTTCTCTGTATGCTCAGAAGATCACAAGGGCAGGGTTTGTAAAGCTGAATTA
Source organism: Przewalskia tangutica (assembly GCA_029844215.1). Taxonomy (NCBI): domain Eukaryota; kingdom Viridiplantae; phylum Streptophyta; class Magnoliopsida; order Solanales; family Solanaceae; genus Przewalskia; species Przewalskia tangutica. The sequence goes on from CM056725.1 coordinate 34,344,547, forward strand.
AACCGCCCATTTGCAAAGCTTGTTATTTATATACGCCGAAGCAAGCTTCTCAGACATCGCTTTGTATCGCCATTTAACGATGTTAAGCGCGCGTCCACTGACATTTCCGAGCTGCCACTGTGCGCTCGGTAAAGTAACCAGTCACTTCTGCCCAGCCGCCAGACAAAAGCTGGTATCGTGTATGCTAATCCTCTGGAAGTGCTCCACTGCACTGTGATCCAAGAGAGTCTTGATTATCGTGTGTCGTGCACCACATCAATAATCGTGAGGCTATAGATATTTAGGATCGGGTTTCATTCTTCCCACTCCGATCGCGCCAGACCGCTGGGCACAGTTCTCGATCCTCCTAACGATTTCTTCCCTTATCGCGCCTCCGCGAAAAGGCAAACCCGCCCGTGGAGGGCAAGGCAGCCGAGGAGCCGCGAGTCGAGTACAGAGTAGTCACGAGGGCACGCCCACCTTACCTGTAGCGCTCATTCGGGATTTCTCACACGTCACCAGCCCCGCCAGAGCTTAGGCACTCGCCGACGCGCAGCCTTGCACGCTACACGATATTTGAACCTTCCGGCCCACCACCAGAAATGGTAATGGATCAGAGAATGCACTCGCTACTTAGCCAAGATTTGGCTACCAGAGAGGACACCGAAGTGTATCGCGTAGTCTTGACGACTACCTAAGA